>PVKP010000193.1:0-159721 GCA_004027715.1 Plecturocebus donacophilus
ATTCCTTTTTACCCTTTTTTCTCTAATCTTGCCTTCTTCTTTTATTTCATTGAGTTGATCTTTGACCTCTGTTATCCTTTCTTCTGCTTGGTCAATTCGGCTGTTGAAACTTGTGCATGCTTCGTGAATTTCTCGTGTTGTGTTTTTCAGCTCCATCAATTCACATATATTCCTAAGTTGTCCATTCTCATTAGCATTTTGTTAAATCTTCTTTTAAGGTTCTTAGTTTCTTTGCATTGGGTTAGAACATATTATTTTAGTTCACGGAAGTTTCTTATTATCCACCTTCTGAAGCCTGATTCTGACAGATCATCACACTCATTATCCGTCAGGTCTTGTTCCCTTGCTAATGAGGTGCGATCCCCTGTAGGAGGAGAGGCATTCTGATTTTGGGTGTTCTCAGCCTTTTTGCACTAGTTTCTTCCCATTTTTGTGGATTTATCCACCTGTTGTCTTTGTAATTGCTGACTTTCAGATTGGGTCTCTGAGTGGACGTCTGGCTTGTTGGTTATGAAGTTTTTTCTGTTTCTTAGTTTTCCTTCAGTGGACGCCCCTTCCTCACAGAGCTAGGTCTTCCTGGGTTTGGCTGTGCTTGCTGTGAAACTCTTAGTCCTCAGTGCTTTCAATTGCTGTTCTCCTTGTGGGAATGGGACCAGCCGAGCCCAACTAAAAGGGCACCCAGTCCCGTACACTCCGCACTGAGAAGTGCCGTGCTGGGGAGCTGGCAAAACAGCTGCGCCGGCCAAAAGAGTCATGCTGGCGACCTGTGTGGATCCTCTGCTGGGAATCTCCCAGTTTGTGGGCAACAAAAATTCGTCTGAAATTGTGCCGTCCACTTGCTCTCTGTGCTTTCACTGGGAGCTACAATCCTGAGCTGCTGCTAAGCGGCCATCTTGGATCTGTCTCAGCCTGGTGATGAAGTTTTTCTGTTTCTTAGTTTTCCTTTGGCAGACGCCCATTCCCCACAGAGCTGGACCTTCCCGTGTTCGGCTGTGCTTGCTGTGAAACTCTCAGTCCTCAGCGCTTCCAATTGCTGTTCTCCTTGTGGGGATGGGACCAGCCGAGCCCGACTAAAAGGGCACCCAATCCCGTATACTCCACACCAAAAAGCGCTGCGCCGGGGCACCAGCAAAACAGCTGCGCCGGCCAAAAGAGTCGCGCTGGCGACTGGTGGGGTTCTTCCGCCAGGAATCTCTCAGTCTGTGGGCAACAAAAATTTGTCTGAAAGTGCGGCGTCCACTCGCTCTCTCCACTTTCCCTGGGAGCTACAATCCTGAGCTGTTGCTAATTGGCCATCTTGGATCTCTC
The DNA here is from genome assembly GCA_004027715.1 of Plecturocebus donacophilus. NCBI lineage: Eukaryota > Metazoa > Chordata > Mammalia > Primates > Pitheciidae > Plecturocebus > Plecturocebus donacophilus. Next base: position 1,309 of record PVKP010000193.1, read on the forward strand.
TAGTATATGTTTCTTATGATTCCTACTCAATATAGTCATTTGGAGGTTTATGCTGTTATATTCTAATTCATTCATTTTATTGCTGAATAGAATTCTATTATGTGCATATAACACAGTTTACTTTTTCATGCCTTTGATAGACATTATGCTTTTCCTGGTTTTGATTAGCAATAACCTGCTATGAATATTCTTATGAAAGCCTTTGATTGGATGCAAGAATTTATATTTCTGAGATAAATATTAGAAGTGAAATAAATGGGTCATATGCTAGAAGTACTTTTAAAGTTTTAAGTAATTTCCAAAAAGATTTTCAAAGTGATTGTAGCATCTAACGTTCCCACAGCAGTGTGTGAGAGTTTGAGTCATGCCATGTTCTCAGGATCATTTAGTGTGACCAGTATTAATTTTAAACATTCAGATTGGATTTTCATTATATTATGGTTTGATTTACTTTACATTTTCCTAATGATTAGTAAAATTTTGTGGGATGTAAGCCCTCTTTGTATACTTTTATGTGCTGATTTTTTATCCACATTTTTTTTGTTGAGATGTCTATTCAAATCTTTTCCCTTGTTTTAGATTTTTTTTTTCTTTATTTTTGTTGAGTTTTAAGATTACATTATCTAGCTTGGATATGAGGCCTTTATCAAATATATGATTGACAAATGACTTTTCTGAGTCTGTAGTTTTTCTGTATTTTAGTTGTTTTCATTTTGATTTGACAAAAATAATTGTATATATGTATGAAGTACAATATGATGTTTTGATATGTGCATACAAATTTAACATTACCTCTCCTATTTGTATGTTTTATGATTAGAATGTTTTAAGTCTACTATTTAAAAAAATTTGAAATATATAATGCATTATTAACTATGGTCACCATACTGTTCAGGAGGTTCTCTTAAACTTATTCCTGCTGTTAATTTGGAACTTTGTATCCTGTGACCAGCATGTGCTATTTTCTCATCTTCCTCACCTCCTAGCCTTTGGTAACCACCAATACAATTCTCTGCTTCTACATGTTAAACTTTTTTTTTTTTTGGAGACAGAGTTTCACTCTTGTTACCTAGGCTGGAGTGCAATGGTATGATCTTGGCTCACCGCAACCTTTGCCTCCTGAGTTCGAGCGATTCTCCTGCCTCAGTCTCCTGAGTAGCTGGGTTGCTGGGATTACAGGCATGTGCCACCATACCCAGCTGATTTTGTATTTTTAGTATAGACAGGGTTTCTCCATGTTGGGCAGGCTGGTCTCGAACTCCTGACCTCAAGTGATCTGCCTGCCTCAGCCTCAAAAAGTGCTGGGATTTCAGGCATGAGCCACAACACCTAGCCTACATCTTAAACTTTTTAAGATGTCACATGTAAGTGTAATCATGCAGTATTGGTCCTTCTGTGCCTTGATAACTTCACTTAGCATAATGTCCTTTGGTTTAATCATATTGTTGCAAATGACAGAATTTTCTTTTATTTTAAAGGCTATATGGTACTGCATTGTATATATATACAGTATCACTTTTTAAAAATCCATTCATCCATTGATGGACACAGGTTGATTTGGTAGCTTGGCTATTGTGAATAACGCTGCAGTGAACACTGAGGTGCAGAAACCTCTTGAATATATCAATTTCAGTTCCTTTGTCTATTTACTCAGACTTGGAATTATTGGATCATATGGTAATTCAGTTTGTCTTTTCATCCCATTAGTATATTTTTTAAAATAATAGCTCTTAATATTTTATGAAAACCAGTTTATTTACTTGTTTATGTTTAAGGTTTTGATTTTTTGTGTTGTATTTTTACTTACATAAATGGTGAAAATTCATAATGTACTTTCATTGTACAGCTTCTTCTATACTTTGTGCTATATTTAAACTTTAAGCTTTAAAATTGTGAATATTAAAATAAGATAATCTCCAAAATTTTATTAACTTTTTGTTTCTTGTGGACTTTAATTTTACATAGCCAAACACATTCATAGGGAAAACTGCCATTTTATGGCAAGTCCTATGATTCAATCTTAAGGTTGTTATAATCTTGCAGCCATTATGTCACCATTCTTTTCTTAACAGGCATATTAGCTGGTATCTTCTTTTTTCCCAATCATGTCTTTAACCAACCAAACCTCAAATATTACCAAATCAAACTCTAACTTTCCAACACAAATTTAAAAATCAAATCTAATATTACCCTTCCACCTAAAAACTTCTACTTCCATCCTAAATTGCCTAAATTCTGAAGCTTAAAATTTAAATGTCATGACATAGCTTTCTTTCTCTTTGCTTTGGCTGAAAAGCTTCATCTGAAAAAGGATATTATGGATTGATTTACTTAGCCGGCATTCACACTTCTGGGAGATCGTTTTTTATAAAAGAGGCTGGCAATGTTAAAAAAAAAATCCTGAGAATCTGGATTCTGAATTGTAGTTAAGTTTTTTTCATTTATATGCATCCATTTGCGAGTTGGAAGGCAGAAGTGAGGTAGGTAGCATTTCCTCAGTGCTATTTCTGCTAGCATTAGAAGTCCCAGAGAAGAGGTGAATCAGGAGACTGATGTGGCAATGCCTGGACTCAACCTTGCAGGATCTAATCATTAGCTTCTTGAGTATGTCAGTGGCAGTTATTGTTTCAGCCAGAGATCATTTTCAGGGGGATTGTCAATCAATGGGTATCAGATGGTGTTGTGCAATGGTGAGGGCAGTTACAACATCCTGAGATTTGAATTGAAGCTACATTAAATTGGTTGTTTTTATATTAAAGCCATTTAAAAAGTAGATTTCTGAATTTACTTTCCTCATATCTTCACTATTTTTGCTTGCATATAATTTTGTGCAATAAATGAATTTTTCTTTAAAACACCTTAGAAAATTTTATTTACTGCCTCCCTTTTGTATCAGAAGTTCAGGCATTGATTATTTGACCTGGCTGAATATGTAAGGGGTGAAGAACAATCCTGATGCCGCCTGAAAATGAGAAACTGGTAGTCTAAGAACATATTAGCAAAATTGTTACGTAATCAATCAACTGTGGTCACCTGGAATAAAGTATCTAAAAACCAAGTTTGACAAAATAGATTAACTGCAAATTAGAGCATAAGATATGGAAATAAATATTTAGGGACTTTGTATTTTGATGAATTTTCTAGGTATATTGTGTTCTGGTGCAAATAACCCCTTCAAAGAGCAACAAAAGTTTCAGTGCCTGGCTCTTCCTAGCACTTAAAGGTAAAATGGCTTATAAGATTCTGGATGTTGAAGATAATGTCATGCATTTGATATGTTGCTCTGACTCATTCACTGAATGACTAACAAAATTCAGAACAACAGAAGGCCAGCCAGCTCATCTAGGCTGCAGAGCACTAGCATTTGATGTATCTTCTATTTAGGAGAACCAGAAATCAGTACTACCTATGATCTCATAATCATTTTAGGAAATAATGTAGTTGCTCCACAGATATACAGATATATGAAAACTTTAGTAATTTTACTCCATTATCCTTTATTATTTAATAAAAGATATACTTTAAAGATTTGCTTTTTAATTTTCTTATAGGATGCCAAGTAGATTTTGACCAAACTAGAAGATGAATAAGCATCATCTGGAGTTTATAATGGTGAGTGATAGGACTGTGAATCTTTACTATCATGAAGAGGGTAAGTGAATCTTTATAAAATGGGTGGTTTTATAATGCTGGAGATATTAAATTGGTTCTACTGCTAAATTTGGGAAGTAAAAGTACTAGTGGAAGTGTATATGTGGATATTGAATACTGAAAAAGATGATCAGTGGAGAATATTGTGAGTTCAATTGTTTTTCATGAATACCTTCTTATACTGAAAAGTAATTGTCTTAAAATTACGTTCTATAAATTAAATGAATTTTTATGATATTTGATAGATAAGGTAAAATCCATTTTTTTGCTGCCCTTTCAGCTGGCAGTAGAAGTCACAGCAAAGTGAATAGTAAGTGGAAACTTAAGTGGCTGGATTCAGTGTTCTAGTATCTGGTAACTGCTTTGTGGATATTGAAAGGTCAAAATGCATGGGCAGTGACTTCTTTACTTCTGAAGCACAGCTTCAATAAAATAGTTTGCCCTGGCTGTCTATCCTTCCTGGGGCAGCTTCATGATATATACTTCTTTAGCCATCTCAGCGAATCTGTAAACTCTTAACCTCTTTTATTAAATCCCTTACTCTTAAATGCCAAGAATTGGTAAGTTTCTTGCACTAATTTAATCTCTTCATTTCTGAATTCAAATCTGCCTTTACCTACACTGTCTGATTCTTCAAGATCTGGCTTTTTCCAAAGGCACAATATTTTTCATGGCTCAAGTTTCAGCACATATTATTGTAACTGCCTCAGTATCCCTCTTTGCCACCTGTATATTCTTGCTCTTAAAACAAAAAAAAATTATTTGGTGAAGTCTTTCGTACAGAGTCCCATTTGTACTTTGATGTACTTATGACTGTTTTTACGTACATAACTTAAGCTGTCATTATTTCTTCAAATTTCTTTCCCTATATTAAATTTCAAATTTCTTGGTATCTCTCAGTGTTTAGCACATGTCCTGACACAAAATAATAACTCTACATTTATTTATTTATTTTTGAATACTTGAAAAGATACAATTTTTAACTTTATTAGTTTTAAATGGTATTTATATGATTGTTTTAACATTTTAAAAATTTTACTATATTTTACTTCCCTATTGTTTACTTATTATATTATTAATCTACCTTACTTGGATATTTTAGTGATTTAACTAAAATTAGAAATTAAAAAATTGAAAGAAAAAAATCCTTTAAATCAGAATCCGTTTCTAATTCCAGTTAGGTCAGATGACTAGGGTTCTATAGGTATTATGGATTAGGCAAAGGGGTTGTTTTGAAAATAGGAAGTAAACACAGTATGCAAAGTTATAAAATCATAGGTAGTAGGGAGCCATTCAGTTGAGGAAAGGTGATTTTCTGCCAATCGCCGGTGAGGTATTCAAGTCCTCTCCCACTGAAGCCACAGATGGCATTTATCGGCAACCACAGGAAACAATGACAGACATATTGTGAAAAGTGGATAAGAGCCACAACTCCAGCATATTCACAGGTGTGTGAAACAACAAATATGTAAAGGAACTAACTGTAACAGGCTTACATTCAATGGACAATCTATGCCTCAGAGATCCTAAGTTGACTAATTATATACTTACAGATAATATTTCGTTTATTTTCCAGGCAGGAACTATTGAATGGGGTGGGTCCAAACAGATCTTTTATTTTTTCATGATATCATATAGAAGGGTCTGTCTCTTTTAGCAAAGTTGTGTAGGCCTATAAAGTTGAATTTCAGATTATCTGAGAGCAATTACTGAGGGATTGTGTTGAGAGGCACGTCAAATAGATCCCAATGGAAAGCAAACCTGAAACAAGTTTTGAGAAGCAAAATGCAAAGCCAGAGGAGAGTTTGAGAATCATGGGGGATGAGAATAAGAATCAGGTAACCAGGTCACAAAAACAGGCATCACTGTGGATGAATGATGCAGAGAGTGGATCAGTGCTCTCCATTGGGGTTTTGTGATGATTGATCGGTCCATTTATGGGACGAACAACTTTCCCAGATCATAACATGTGTGTTGGAAGAAAGTGATCTGTCTGTTTTGGAAACAAAAAACAGCCTCCATAATAAAGGACCCTAACCAGAATCAATACTGAAACAATTATCTGAAAACTTTCTGTCAAAAGGTACAGCAAGTGGTTAGCATAAAGGTAAAAAACATAGCACATAGGTCAGCTCTTTCTGTTTTTGAATTTATACTTGTTCTGTAAACTATGTCAACTTGTTTAACTATTCTAAACCTCTGTTTCCTCTTATAGAAAGTGTGCTAATGCCATTAATTTCTGAATATTACTTCTAGTTTCTGAATGTAAATTAACTATATATTAATGTATATTTATGATTTATCTCACAGTGTCAATTCAGATATTTGCAACAATTTATTTTTGTTATATTATTTTATAAGTTCTTGAGCTAATAGAACTCTATCGGGTGAAATTAATGTAAAACATTTTAACTGGCTGAATGTATTCAACTGTTGCAGGCAAATTCCTGGTCCCCACAAATGAAAGACCAGCCTAATACTATCCTTTACAAAATGATTAAAAAAAAAACTATTCTTGTTTTGAGGTGCCCTTCATTACCTCGGCCATTGACCCTCAAGTTATTGTTCTCCTTATCTATTTAAAACTAAATATTTCTGTAGTAGTAAAATGTAATTCTAGTTACCTTTCATTACATAGTCACAGGAAATTTAATCCCCATTAAATTGAGTTGCCACTTCACTTGATGGTTCTTTGAATCATATTTACTCAAGGAGGAAGGCTAAGTTTTTCTAAGGCCAAGTATTTTCATGTTAATTAAACTTAAATTTCAGCAGTACAATCTCTGAGAGAACTGGAATCATGTGAAAGAAGGTCACTATTAAGTTTAATGTTTGCTCAGACTCAAGATTAGCCAGATTTTTGGCTTTAACAAAATGTTACAATTCAGGAACTGTGCTGTTGAACTACTACCCAATATCCAATAAAGTAAGTGGATAATCAACCAAATTCATGAAGAGTAATGGCATATTGATTAAGCAGTTCTGCAATCTTTCTTTAGATTATACTCAAACAGACATCCTGAAAAGTCAATGACAAAGTGGGAGTCAAATAAAGGAAATCTTTATAGTGTTTCCATTGATTCCAGAAAGGGCTTGGAGGCTTAAAGTCCATCAGAGGTCCCAGTTGGATGTTTTGATCCTGGTTATCAGAGAAGTAGATCAAAATTCAAGTAAAAGTAAAATATAAATTTATAAAAATTATCTTATATTAAAGAAATTTAAGTAAATGTATAATTCTTTAAGAAACTGCTTCTTGTATTTCTAGTATTTTTTCAAGTCAATGTGATATTACAGTATGCACAAATTGTGTTTGTTTTACAAACTGGTTATTTTTCATGTATATTTATATATAATGAATTTAAATATATATATATACATATGTATATATATATACACACACATTCATACATATACTTTATATAATATACAAATACATGACCTTTATTTTTAGTCTCTATATCTTCTCTACTTAGGAAAGTTTGCACTGCAGAGATCAAAGCACATATATAACATTCATATAGCTCTAAATACAACATATATTTGTGTCAATAATATAGATAAATATTAATGTTTACTGTTAGTAGATGACATCTCTGCAAATGCTGAGGAATATATATAATGTGCTTATACAATGCACATATACATGATCTATGTTTCAAGTAAATGAATATAACTTGAGTAATTTCAGTAATGTTTTATTTGAACCAAAGTAGAAAAGATTATGAAAATATATTTTCTCCATTTAAATTTCTAAGAAAACTTACAAAAATCTTTTCAAAATTTGGGAAAAAAATTAATAAAAAGACAATATACACAAGAAAAAATTATCTATTTTCTGCATTTTGTGTGTGTGCTACCATATGCTACAGGAATGACATAAATAGAGCAGGATTCAGATTCTAAGATGATATCATAAGTGCTCTCTGGAGATGGCACTGGAGCGACTGCCCAAGTCCTCCGGCTCTCTTAAATGCATCTCTTTTTCTGACGATTTCTCTAGCCATGCTTTTTTCAAAATACAATGACCCAACATAGAGCCAGCTACAATAAAAAATGAGAAATTTCTACCATCCTCCATTAAATCATGGGCCAACTCTCTGAAATCATGGCAGCCTCTTTCTACTCTCAGAAGCAAAGAGAATTAGGCTTCTTGGGCAAATGTGTGCTAATTAAAGTAGCAGAGCTTTCTTCATTGTTTCTTAATTTGATCATTACTATTTCATTTTAAAAAGTAATTCACCACACTAGTAACTCTACAATACAGTCACCTTCAGCTGAAATGCAGCTCATAATTATAGAGTTTCAGGTATAACAGGAGTTACGTCATTTCTATCAATATTGGTATAAAAGAAAATATGCAATGGACAAGTTAAACATAAAATTATTGCAATAGAGGTTAAGATTATAGCAATAGAAATAGATACTGAACTCCACTAGGGGAAAAAAAGGTAGGAGAATTTTTAAGCACTGAATGTAATCAACAGTTGCAGGCAAATCCTTCAGCGGAAAAGCACCAGAGGATGTAAGGATGGAGGCTGGTTAATGTGATTGGGTCATCTGTATTTGTGACCTGGCACTTATTGAAGTTAGGCATCAACCTTCCCACAGAGACTGGGATAGAGACAGTATCTTTCTGATGATTACTTTCAATGGGATGGCTCTCAGGTTCTTGTGAAAGACATCCCTGGGTTGTAAAGCTGACAAGAGGTGGGGAGAAGGGTGACATCTCAAAGAGGCGGAGAGAGAATTTATAATTGTATGTTTTCTAAATTAAATGCCCTAACAAAGAAAATCAGGACCTATACTCAGAAAGAAAGCTGTCTGAAGTTTAGTCAAGCTGAGGGGACCTTTAAGACCCTTTAGGTAGCAGTCAAGCTGAAGGGACCTTTAAGACCCTCTAGATGAGCTCTAGCCATAACCTAGGTAATATCTAGAGAAGGCTGAAACAAATGGAGAATTAAAGAGCTAACTTTAAACATTCCACACAAGATAACTATTTTTATTTTTTGTCTTACGGAATTTACTTTACATTATCCCATGCCTGCCCCCTGCATAGAGTTCATTGTACCACACTTCATTTCCTCTAGATTTTTCACTGCATTCTCTTTACTTAGTTTGCACTGTAGAGGTCAGAACACACATATAGCACATAGCATGTGTATATAATAGATCATTATTACTGTTACAGGATATTGGTGCAAATCTTAAATAATTTCACACAATGAAGTTATGGGGAAAAAAGAAAATATGTGAATAATTTTCTCAAAAGTCAAAGAGAAAAGGAACAAAAGAAAAATGTGAAAATTACAGTAGCCAAGTAAATGAATACATTCACAGATTTGTTTGTTTCTTTTTTTCTGAAATTTACTGGTAATTGAGGATAATTTTTATTTTTAATTTGCTTTAGTTAATTAGAAAATTATTGTAATTTGCCAATTCATTTACTTTCTTCATGTAAACAGAAATTAACTCTGCTTTAAGTTGTAAATGGAGTCAGTGAAATGAAAATTACAAAAACTATGTCAGCAACACTGTTTATCAAGTAAGTGTAACAGCTGTCAAATATTATGTATTTCAAATGTCACCCCAGAACCTAAAAAGAATTGTGGCCATGCAGAGATCTGATGATGACTGACAAATCATGTTCAGAATTTGTGAGTACAGCAGGTACCATCTGTGAGAAACTGAGCCTCGAAGACTTTAAAGAACATAATCAGCAGCTTACGGAGTAAATGCTGCATAAGCTGTTCTCTGAGTGAGCCCCACCTTGACATGGCAGTAGAAAGGGAAGATATTGTAATGTAAAACCCTGTATTTATATAGATCATTCCTTGAAAAGCTCTTAAATCCTTAACAGATTCTGAGCTCATCAATCCTTAAATTCCAATGGAGTAAGAATTATAGAGGCATGTAATCTTCAAAATAATTATTTAGTGATCCAAAAAAGTCAATTTTCTAGTGGCCTCTCTGTTTTATGAATACTTATGTGATCTTGATAAGGGGATTACTTTTGTTAGAAAAACTCCGTATCCAGGGAATTTTGAAAAAAAAGTACAGAGATTTATCCTGTTTTAATATACATATTTCTGTAAGGTTCTTTAAATACTTTTTTGAACTCTGTAGTAAGTGAACAAACACACGTTCAAACTGGTGAATTACTACATTTAGATGGAATTTGTGATAATTCATCCACAAATGATAGCACAAGTCTGCTAGATGTGCTTACTGGGAGCAACACATTTCCTAAATAACTAATTAGGCATATTCAATATTGCTAATTTGTCTTTTCTGTATTTTCATTTATATCCATTGCTAATGCCATTACGTTAGCAGAGGTCCTCTCAGCATCTCCATACAACACTCAGTCTCCACTACCCCCAGAATGCAAGATCCAACATACCAAGGATCAAGGTGCTAAAATCATGCCTGGCTTACAGTAGAGACTAAATACGTATTTGTCAAAGGAATGAACAGATGAATACATGAGAAATGAATAAAATGATTTCCTAACATTCTGTCTTGCAACTCTACAATGCATTCTATACCTTCAACTAATCTTTTCATGGTATTTATATTAAACCAGAATCAGTCTTTTTTAAGAATTTATTTTTGTCATTTTGCTTCTTTTGATTAGAATGGCTTCCCAATATCTGTTATATGTGAAAATCCAATGAAATTTACAAGGAAAAAAACCTAAAATTTTAAATAATCCTTAAGACCTTCTTTAAAATATAGCCCTTAAGAATCACTTTCTCTTGTCAGTTTTTATTGGAATTTATAATTTTCCTCCAAATACTAATTTAACATTATTAAATTGAATATAACATAAAGTATATGCAAACTAAAAATAAGTTATATAAAAGCACAAAAGAATTTTTTTCTCTTTCTTTTCTTTTTTAAGAAATAAACATGGAGGCTGGGATCTCACTATGTTTCCTAGGCTGATCTCTCACTCCTGAGCTCAAGTGATTCTGCTTGGCCTCCCAAAGTGCTGTGCTGGAGTTAGAGGCATAAGCCACCATGCCCAACTTGAAAATAATTTTTATACAACATCAAAAAGCCCACCACTAAGAAATTATTTTTATTAAGATTTAAAGATCATCAACTTATGTGATATGTAGATAACATTTGTAAATAGAAAAAAATAAGCAAATGAAAGCAAGGAGAAATTGAGCTATGCAAAGTATATTTTAGAAAACATTAATCATATTTTAATTTTAATGAAAACCATTGAATTTAGTATTGCTTGCATGTAAATAAATAAGCACCAATTAACAAAACAAAATGGACTATACTGGGAAAATATAATTGTTTCATTACAACTAAGTATTAATTCCTCAACCTTCTCTGCAAAACATAGATAAATAACTCTAGAGCCACTAAGCTTTGTAAGCTGCATTTCCTACATTAGAGAATATCTATTTTTCAATAATAATCATATGAAACATAGAAAATATTTATTTCCTAGTTTTCATATACTCAATAACCTCTTCTTTGAAAAACTCTAATGTCTGTAATTGCTTGGCCTTGTTTCTATATGATTGTTAGTTGCTCACCCTGAATGAATAAATAGGTAGATAAATGGGGTGATATGGACTGATGAATGGATTCATAGATATTGCTCATCCATATTTGTATCTGGCTTCTGTATTTCAGAATTTGTTTGTTTGATTTACTCTTTGGCTGCATTTAATCATTATTCTATTTTCAAAAAGGGCTCAATATATTTTTTTGTCTGTTTCTTATTTGTAAAAGGATATCTAGACAGGATATGCAATCTAGGGATCATGCTCTCCTCCTTCAGATTTTTGTAAGCAACTTTTTACATTGAGATAGTGCATTGATATGCAGAATCTGAAGTCCAGCTCAGGAAAAATATATTTGAAGTGGCAAAAAAATCTTCAGTAAACTGGATACGATGATTATATGAATGCAGGAATTAACATGTAGGTTAAAAAAACATAAAACAAAAACACCAGAACTTAATTTTTCTGTACTAGATAGCATGTAGGTATCTAATTATTAAACAGGGGGCATATAGACAAAAGAAGACCTTATAAAGAAGGCAGAGTGACCAACTCAAAATTTTGTTTTTGAGAAAGAGAAATTTGCAAGGAAATTGAGATAATTAACAGTGGCGTCATCCTGTTAATCTTCCACAATCTGCAGAGGATAAAAACAAGCTATCAGTATAGCAAAAACATAAGCAGAAAGCTTGCACAGCAAGACCTGTTTTTAAGTATATAATAGAGCATAGTTAACTATCATCATCAAACTATGCATTAGGTCTCCAGAAATTATCCAACTTGCATATGTGGAACTTTGCACCCTTTGGCTAACATCACTCCTTTTCCCTTTTCTTCCCCTACACCCTGACAACCACCATTCCTCTTTCTGCTTCTACAAATTTAGCTAATCCACTTTCCATATACAAATAATATCATTCAGTATTTCTTTATATTGCTTACTTATAATTTACTAAGGGGATAGATCTTAAATTGCAATACACACGCACACTGGTATCTATGTAGAGAAAATAGGTATGTTAATTAGGTTGATTGTGGTGATCATTTCACAATGTATATGTATATCCAAACATCATATTGCATACTTTAAATACATACAATTTTTTATATCTCAATGACATCTCCATAAAAAAAGTTTTTCCTAAAAAATTTTTTAAGGCTTTGGTCAAAAATAGAAATAGCTTATTAACAATGAAATATAAAAACACTGTCAGGAATTCTGGCTAATCTAAGAGTCAGGCTGATTTAGGATTTAAGAAAAACTTATGAACTATAGGGAGAACTCAGAGAAGCAGAAATTTTACCATGATTATCTTCTTTCCTTAAACTCTTTACTTTTTCAATATGTAATTCTCTTCTTATATATAATAGGATTCAAAAAGGCTGAAATTAAGAGGATAATATATATCTGTCAATAAGATTCTATTCTGAATTACAATATCCAATGTGTATTTTTTTTTATTTAAAAAGCATGATAGAAAAAAATGGTCAATTCTCACAAATGTTTTGGCAGAGTGGGACCAGTTTGCTCAACTTTTTGGGAGTGGTTTTTGAAATATAAAAGACAAAAGAGTAAATTTTTCATATAAGACAATCTCACTGAATTCAATAGCAACTGCCTATTGTAAAATGTACCACAAACTCAATAGTCAGATTACCTGATTTTAATTTTGAGGTTCAATTATTAGTTGTGTGCTCTGCCAATTATTTAACCTTCTAGAAGTCAATTTTTTTTCTTTTGATTTTTCTCCCAGTATAATTCTAAAGGTTGAAAAATACACTTGATATGAGGACACTTGGAAAATGTAAAGCACTCACCAATATACACAATAATTATGAGTATTTTTTCAGTAAAATTGTGTGCTGATAAATGAAAATATACTGGAATATTTTGTAGGTTTTAATATTACTGTAGCTCAATAGAAATTTCCTATATGTTTCTTAGAGAATCGAAGATTAAATAAAATACATATCAGTCATTGTTTTTTATTTTCTATTTGATCTGTCAGAAAGAGCAACTCTACTAATAGAGAAAAAAAATTAGTTGCATAAACAAAGTTGTAGAAGATTTTATATTTTTTAATAGAAATAGAAAATTTTCTACAATTGTCAGAATAACTTACATGACAGAAAGTTTCTGTAGCTTTGTATCCTAATTATTCAGATAATCAAGTTATTGTTCTCCGAAATGTTGAGTTTTTAAAATTTGAAAAAAAAAATTCATGCAGATTTTATAAGAAAAAGTTTCTAATTTTTCTCCTTGCAGATCTTACATATCAGCTTAAATCACATAAGTTAATTGGAAAGGTTATATTATCTTTTACTTAAATATTGCATAAGTATCAAAATATAATTTGTGATAATTTAAATGGAAAATGTCCTAAACAGAATAATTTTATCTCCAGTTTTACATACATCTTCTTAATTTTAATGTGAAAATGGAATAAAGCAAAAATCAACTAGTAGTTCTATGTTTAGCTGTCAATTTTGAATAAAGTAAATTTATGACATTACATAAAATATCTTAGTGAATTTACCATCAAGGAAAAAATGAACTACATGCCAAAAGAACTGTTTTAGAATTTAATGTTTACGTGGCTTTCTTTCATGTTCTAGGGAGGGATATAAAATACTTGAATTCAAGTATTCTCTCCTCCAATAGATTAATATCTAACTATATCAAACAGTTTGAGAGCAATTGAATAGATGCATTATACTATGAGAGAAGAAAAATTATTAAAGCATGTTTAATCAAATGAAATCTTATAGAGTAGATATTGACTGAATTTTAAAGTATCGATGTGATTTAGGCAGAAAACGATAAATGGCACAGAGCATAGACACTAGCAAATTTACTGGGAAAAAATGAGGAGGAATTTCTTATTGGAATAGAGGGTAATACTGGAGATTCAGGAAAAATTAATTTAGGGGAAAGTTAGCATAGAAAAGATGGTTAGCCAAAAAAATTCATTGAACTCAAAGGAATATTACAATGAAAATAATATATTAAGCTCTTTATATAATAATGGTGAATATTTCATGAAGAACTGATTAAATGAAGTAGATGATAACGAAATGGAGAGAATCTGGCTAGGTAGGAGCTTCTGTCTCACTAAAGTTTGAATAGGACAGCAGAATGAATACATCTCTTGTGCCATTACACATAGCTGCTGTTAATTTAGTACTTGTAATGTGTTATGCAGTGACTGAGCACACACACATTAATTATTGTTTTTTAATTTTTTTTTTAAATTGAAAATGTAGAGGTCATTATCTTCATTTATAATATGAGAAAACTGAAAATTAGAAAGGTTTAAGAGTTTTTCAAGACTAACTAGTGTTCCGTCCTAGATTTTAATCCCATCTGCTTAATTTCAGATGCAGGCTTTTTCTACCATACTTTCTGATTCTTAACATGATGACCAATTTCTCATTGGAAAAGGAACATCTAAGACATTTTAGAAGAAGTAAAGTAGAATATGGTGATGAATTAGATGAGAGAATCAGACACTGGAAAGTTAAATACGACTTGAAATCTCTCACTTTGGCTTAGAATAAATAAATGGAACTATGGTAGAAGAGTTGGAAAAGATATGTATTCAGACAATTTTGGTAATAAAGCTTTCTGTAATATCTTGCCAACAACAATTGATGGCTGTAACTAACAGTCTCTTTCAGATCCTTTTCCCTTAGATATACAGATTCATGCGATAAATCGTCTATTTCCAAAATTGCTCTAAGAAAAACATTAATCAAATATTTGCCACTGGATAACAGGAATTTCCATTCTTCTAGCAAGTATAACCTGTATTTCCAGTTATTAGATGATGGCTGCCCTAGGGAAGGTATCATCTTAGATAAGGCAGAGATCATTCTTTCAGGTTAGGGAAATTTTTGGTCAAGTCTAATATCTGAGGGCTGTCATCTAGTGGCACCTTCAGTGACTGGACAAATACATCTTTAATCCCGAAAGAGAATTTGAGCACATAACACAGTGTCCGCCACATTTAATATACATTAACTATTTTCATATTTATAACTCTTTACAATATCAGGTACCATCATTTTCATATTTTATATACAAGAATATTTACATTTAGAAAATTAATTTTTTCTTCTTTCAGCTCTTTTAGCTAAGTAAAAGGATGACTATACATTTGGATCTTTTTTTATCCCAAACTATAACTGCATTTCCAATATTTATTCTGCCATATTATGTAGTCAGATGTAATCCAAGTCGGCTGTAATCTATCTGTAAGATTTGTGAAATTAGGAAGCCTGTAATGTATCATCATATCTTATTCAGTCATGTCTCCCAGAGGGTGAGTCTTGTTGCTTTTTTACTACTGGCTGGGTTCTATTGCTATTACAGTACCTTTTGAGATTGTTTATCCGTCGAACCTAGACTAAGAAAGAAAGCTATGGCTTTATAAAACTGGCAAGTTAGAAGTTAATGAGAATTTTCTAAGACAGATTCAAAATAAAAGAATTTCTAAAAGTAGATTAGAAGTTTATTTCTCAAAGAAACAGACCTGAAAATTAGAGTAACACATTTCTCACAAAGTTTAAATGAGGATTGTCGTATTAGATCAGTTTTTTACTCCTTTTAAAACTATTTCCACTCTATCTCTATTTCTCCTACTTGTAGTAGAAGGCATTCAGTTGGCCAGTCAGAAACAATTACAAATTAACAAATACCAGTAACTATACTTTTAAATCGAGCTCTCTTTCAGACTTAGGGCTTGTTACTATATGTTTCACTATGTGACCTTTTTCCCCTCTTATTATTACCTATTTTACTATTTACCGCTCTGTTTACAATTTGCCTAAACAAAGCTTTGAAGATTTTCTCACTGTGTTCCCCAATCCTAGAATAGTATTATCCTTTCAATTAATCACACATTTTTATTCACCTTCAGATAAATTTAGAAATCTTAATAATTCTCTAAAATTATTTTGAGTAGTTCTCCAAAGGACTCATACTTTAAAATCAACTCTTTTCATGTCAACTACTAGTGAGAAATTATGTTCAAAAAGCTGTGCTTTTAGTTTACATTGGTATTCAACAATTTTATGTACTATGTATCTGTATGTATAATACATATATATTAAAGATAACATGTTTCTTTATCTTTGAACATAAGGCCCTAAAGCATAATTTCTCTGTAATTTCTTTTTATAATGCTCAGTAAAGAAGAAATAATAAACAAAGAAATAATTTTGATGATGAGGCGATCTCCCACCTCAGCACCCACTAGTAGCTGGGATTATAGGTGCGTACCAACACACCTGGCTATTTTTTGTATTTTTAGTAGAGATAGGGTTTTTCCATGTTGGCCGGGCTGGTCTCCAACTCCTGACCTCAGATGACCCAGCCACCTCAGCATTGCAAAGTGCTGGGATTACAGGTGTAAAGCACAGTGCCCAGCCTAGAAAATGTTTTGACAATACAGAAGCACATGAGAAGCTTCTTGAGTCTAGATAACATCCCCTAATCTATATAGTTGTATGAATCTATCAGACTACACACTTATGAGTAATATGCTTTTCTTCACTTATGTCACCTTCAATAAAAAATAACTTTGAAAAGAAACTAACAAAAGAATTTAGGCTGAAATTATTAGATTTTAAAATCAATACTGGCTCAATAAATGAAATGGTAATGCAGTACCTGCTTAGTTGACTAAATCCTTGAAAGACGAATTGCTAATCAGATTGATCTTGTTCTATGACCTTGATCTGACCACACTTTTGTAGGGTTGGTCATGTTGTGTTAAGGTGTTTTTCCCCTCCCCTTCTTTCTTCCTTACTCTTTCCTGTTTATATGTAAAGTTCCGTAAGTTCTTTGTGCTATATATTGTTCAAATGTAATAATATTTAAACATACTTACATTCTTTAAAAAAATCTTAAATGTAAAATATTATTTTCTCAGCGCTGCAATTTCTTTTATCCTGGGTCTGCCTACAGGTGGCAAGATATTTGGTTTTAGTTCAGATTGACAAAAAAAGTCTATTTTTCAGGTTTCTGGAATTAACACACACACACTGAGTTTATTAACAGAGACCTTTCTGCCAGGATTGGAACACAAGCTTTGCTAATAAGTAAGGAGTATTTATAGCTTTCAGCATGGTCTATTAAGTACACATTTCTCTCAGAAGTTCACTAGCTTAAGAAGTGGCTAGACCAAATGATTATTCGGTTACCCCTTGGTCCAGTGATGAAAATAACATTTAATAGTGTTACAAATCAAGAAAACCCCAGTTAATATATCCATACTGCAATGGCAAAATCTGAAACTTGTATCCTTTGATTGAAGTAAAACAGATAAATCTTATTTTAACAGTTAAAAGATAATAGCAATTCTCCTAAATCGGTATTGCCATCCCACTAGTTTCCTCAGGACAGATAGTTTTCTGCTAATCTAATTATTAGCTGGGTCTTACAGTAAGAAATAAACATATAAAAGGCATTGTTCCTTAATTCTCTGTAGACATGGTTATGAAACCATAAATAACAAATGCTCAAAACCTTGCCTCTAGTAATATCCTGCTTTTCTGTTTTATCCCTATGTTATTTAGATAAACAGAGCTTAGGAACAGGAAATAAATGGAGGGACAAGGCCTTTCTCAGTACTAGAGCTCACCACAAAGTAAAAGCAAATAAATCAACATCATGTTGTATCTAAAAAAGCATTTTGAGAGACTGAGGTGGGAGGATCGTCTGAGCTAAGTAGTTTGAGGGTGCAGTTAGCTGTGATGGTGCTACTGAACTCCCAGCCTGGGCAACAGAGCAAGACCCTGTTTCAAATTAATCAGTCAATCAGTAATAGAAAAAAATTATACAACTCTACAGAACTGCTTTATGTTACTCCAGCATTACTGTAAGTAGATGTGATATGAATACTATTTGACCATTTTCCTGTCTCCTTCAGTGACCTGCTGTTTAAACATCACAGTAGCAGCAAGTAAGCATAGAATAAGTCCAAATCCAGCCCAGGAGAGAGGAAATATGTAGTTTGAGGATAGTGGGGATGTATGATTCAGGCAGAAGGAAAAATTAAGTTTTTCTGTTTGATCTGTTGGAAGTATTCATCTTCCGCATGCAGGGCTGAATTTTGTTCTGTTTGAATGTCATTATGTAAGGTCCAATAAGTCTGTCATTGTTTACAGTAATTTGGTCAAGTAGGATCCAAGTTTTCCATATTTCATAGAGAGAAACAGCATTCAAATAACAGATCACATCAGAATAAATATTATGAAAAATGCAATATGATGAGTCACAATACAATATAACTGGATTGTATATTCTTTAGAACAAAAACATTCTGATGTTTTCCAGACTCTTTTTCTCCAGAATTCACTGGCCTGTTTTTTGATCAAAAGTTCAAATGTTCCCTTAAGAGAATCTGCGTATGCTGCTCCACTTGGAATTTCATCCAGCAGTGTAGTCACCTTTCACACGATGTGCAAGGTCTTAGGAGCATGGTGCTGGATACATAATATTATCAGCTGCTTTTGATCCATTAGCCTTTGGGACCTGTTGGCCTCTCAGCATCATGGATCATGGTGCTCCCCCTGACCCTACCTGCTCCACTGCTCATCACCATAAATTCAACTGATCCCTACGTTTTCCTGTGTAAGCGTATTCAAATAGAAATATCAGCTGAATAATTGACCTGTTAAATACAAATATAATTCTGGTTCACATATATATTGTCACATCCTTCATTTCTCCTTATGTCTATTGGAAATTGTTTAGGAAGGAGGCTCCTTTGAAGATCCACATTAAGGAATTTTTAAATTTGAATATTATTTAAAAGCCTACAAAACATAACAATTATTAAAATTGGCAAATGAAATTAAATGCTTCTTTGTTTCAGCCACTCTCTAACAATACTCAGGTATTCTACCCTTGACACAATAAAGAGAGTCCTTGGCCCAAAAGGGTACCTATGGAGAGAAAGAAACTTAAAATTCATGTAGCCAGAGCCCTGGCGTTTCCCATATTTATCCAGAGGCAATGTCATGGGAAAAAACACTGGCAGAAGGAGATTCCTGGAGACCAGTGATATTTCTACAAGGCCCCTTAAAATATGAGAGAAATAATTGGGTGATGCTGTTATAGATTTCTTCTAACTGTGTCAGTGAAATCTGACATTACAATAAACCCTTGACAATATCCTATATGATTTAAAAGTGTTCTAAGAACAATGCCTACAAACTTTTCTCTTTTTTATATTTCTTTATTTGATAGTAACATATCGCACTCATTTGTTCTTTCATTGTCCCATGCACAGTGCTGGGATGCAGTGGTTATATGGTAAAGGTCACGAAATATGAACTTTAAAATGTGGTTTAAAGTTCTGGTACTTATTATGACCTACACTTGAAAGTTGCTTATCCACACTACGTGGTAGTTTGTTTGTAAAATAGGAAATGAATATTTATTCTAAGTTGAGCTTTTATGATGATTAGGTAAAACAATTTATATGTAAGTATATTTAAAATTTTAAAATTATGTTTAAAATGTAATGCAACGTTATTAATATTTTGATTAATCACTAGTATCTTGTTTCATTGACTTGAATATAACAGAGATACAGAATTGTCGCCCAAATAGTACAGGTCTCATAAAATAGATTGACATTGATAACTTAAAAAATTATAAAATAATAAATACATAGGAAGAATTCACTTTCCAGTGTATATATTTTTAGTACAAAGGTAGTATCAACAGTTAGTGTTCTTAGTGACAAGTATTATTTCCAGATAACTTAAGGCAAATCGGGATTTTTATTAGAAATGGGAGATAAACTGGGGGACTTGCAGAATCAAACAAAGTCTGGGAGTGAAATCTTGGGAACTGCTGAAATTATGAAAGCTCCTAAGAGTTATGAAGGAGAAAGCAAGAAGAAAACCACCATCTACAGCAGGAACGACTAGTCAGTTTACCTTGTTAAGTACATCTTTATTGCTATTGTCATCTCCTTGCCTTCAGCTTCCACCTATGATAATCACTTCGTTATGATAAGGAACCCATTATCAGTTGGTTACACACCAGCCGTGGGCTGTCTTAAGTATGGATGGATAAAGGATCTGGCCCACCAGGCTTCTAATGAAAAAAGTGGGAAGTAAAAGTAAAGAACTAGACAGTATTCTTCTAGCAAGACTACACTGTGAAGAGAATCAATTCCCTTCAAGAATATTGGGCACTGCTAGAAAAGAATAGTGCTAGAGGCCCAAGACTAATGAGGGTCCCCTTCGACAGTCATTATTTTCCCTGATATTTCTTGGGAATAAAATTTTTATGTAAGGGAATATATAAACTTGAAAGTCATTAATAAAAAGTCTGTAGCAGTATTCTACTTGTGAGGGCTTTCAGATTCTTGTACTTTTTGTGTTTATTTCTTCCCCCTCTAAGCTACAATAACTTATTATTAAGAATAAACACAAACATTTTCTCATCTAAAAGATGAAAAGCTTAACTACTGCTTATCATGTTAAATCAGTTTGTGGAAAATAAGAGAGAAACTTTGGAAATTTATTTCATTTTCTAAAGGACTTTATCTCAGAACCCATATTCAACATCCTGAAAACCTAATCACATTAAAATTCTCTGTGGTTTCAAAATCATGGGTATCATTTCCTCTTGTTTTTTGTCATGAGAATAGCTTTAACTCCTGATATTTTGGTCATTTAAAGAAGTAACTTTCTAAATATAAATGTTGACAATTTTCTTTTTTTTGTTGAACAAAGTTGGAAATAGATATAGGGTCAATTATCATTGAAAAATGTCAAGAAAAGTTAAGTTTCATTACACTAACTCTGATTATCATAAAA
This sequence comes from Plecturocebus donacophilus, assembly GCA_004027715.1. Taxonomy (NCBI): domain Eukaryota; kingdom Metazoa; phylum Chordata; class Mammalia; order Primates; family Pitheciidae; genus Plecturocebus; species Plecturocebus donacophilus. Next base: position 22,326 of record PVKP010000193.1, read on the forward strand.
ACTGTCTAAAGCTGTAGATACTGCCTAAAATGCTGATTAAGTAAAACACTAACAGTGATAGTTTTTCAGGAGAAATGACTTAGGAACGTTAGGTATCAGAGGGATTAAAGTGAGTGTTCTAGAATTGAAATTTTTAATGAAAATCCATATTTAAATAGATAAAAGTCATGATTTAGAAGAGGTGAAAAGTCCAAACTTTATAAGCTTTGAATTTAGTAATAATAAAAATTACTTTTTACATGACATGGCGTTGGTTTTCTCTAAATGCTAAGCCTTTTCCCAGTGAAAAACAAGATTCAGAAATCATACTTGGAAGTTGTTGGTGCCATTTTGCAAACATTTTGAGGATTTGGAAAAAAACAAGTCCCCACTACTTTGGCTTCCTGTTTTCAAATCTGTTCTTAGGGCTGCTTTTCAAATCTTTTAACAACCAAAAGTATGTTTGATTCCTCAAGTCATGTGTTTATCAAGTAAGGTTGCTATTTTTTTTAATGATACGAAAAGATTCCAAGGTTGTTGAAGACAATTTGTATGTGAAACGTTAATGAGTAAATCAGGGAAGGGCTTCATTTATATTACTGTTAATCTTGTTTACTGAAAAACTCAGATGCTTTAAATATACTTCAATATTAAATATAGTCATTTCTTCATAAGTTCCATATTTTTATGAGAAAAGATCTGTTATTAGTACTTACAGGAATACTTATTTATCACATTACTCTGGCATAAAATCTCATGGCATAAAGATGCTTTGTCTTGTGTTTGAGAATATCGTTTGAGGATGGGAAATAGCTGCCTTTTTTGTTTAGAAATAAAAATAAGAAATAATGGATGACATGCCATCAGATTAAAAAACAAACGGGGAAACAAAACATCAAATTAAAAATAACTAGATTACAATAAAATATAAGCAGAAATAATTACTTAAAAATGCTACTAATATTGAGAAGAAAACTGGTATATTTAATAAGGAAAGTTGGTAGCAGCAAACATACAAACTACCTTGTGAAGACAGCTTTAAAAAATATTTTTAATTTACCATGAAATCTTGAGTGGGAAAAATTATATTCTTGAATTTCAGGATATTGGGAATATTTCTTAATGAAATGGTGGTATTGTATTTTATTTTATTTTTATTAGTTGACTATTTTCTACTTTTTTAATGTATTGTATTTTATCATAGTATGTGGAAATACATTTTTAAAATAAAGTGCCAAAGATAACACCATAATAATTTTCCCATATATGTTTTTTTTTTCTCTTAAAAGAACGTTGTTCTCTGCAAACTGGCATCCTTCCACATCTTTTACTAGAACATATTTCAATTTTTCAAAAGTGTCTGATTATTTGCTAATGTATCCAAGAGCTTAGACAGAAGTTTCTTCATCATCTTAACTCCATCTGCTCTTGTTCCTGCCATGTATGGCAAGATTTTTAAGCACTAACTTTAACAGAAAATCATTTATACTTCACCATACTATTGATATTTGGGTAACCCAACTTTAAAAGGAAACGTTTTATTTCACATATTAAACAGAAAAGTTACTTTGCCTTCTAGTAATTTTTCATGACTTTAGAAAAGGATTTCGTTGGTTCTTAAAAGTATTTCTGCTAAGTATTTTTTTTGTCATTTTAGAAGTTAAAACCTTACACATCATTGGTATTAACAGATTGATCAGCTCTGTAGCTAGAAGCCAGAAGAGTTCAACTCTTTTTTTTCTACTAAGTCATTAATCCTCTTGCATAGCATCTAGGTTTTGTGATACTGAACAACAGGTCTCCATGAAGAAATATATTCTATTTCTCCATCATAACTGTAGGTTAGCATCATTAAAGTGGAGAAATAAAGAAACCAGACTCCAGCTTGACACTGGGTCAAGTATTGTAGCTCACTTTCTGGAACACTTCCTATCTGTGCAATTTGTCTCTTTCTCACTACAAAGATCTGAAGATCATTATCCAAACCGAAAAAGCCACTAGGGAATGGGAAATTTGATCATTCAAAAATAAAAATGAGTATTTTGCTTCACCTATTGGGAAAGTATGCCAGTTTTGAGTTTAAAAGTAAAATAAAAAAAAAAATGAAAGATTATCTTGCTTTCCAGTGTTTGGAAATTGGCTACTAAATCTCTTAAAATAATGACCAGTAGAGCATAGCATTATTGCTAGTCTTTCAGGTAGCTTTTAGGACTCATTGTCTTCAGGCTAGGTCCTAGTAGGTATTTCACTAATGTTGTTAGAATACCAACTTGTGTCTATGAAATACTTTATATTTTATTTAAAAATTATTTTTTATGTTTGCTTATGGCATCTTTTAGAAGTAAATATAATTGTTTTAATATTATTGGAATTTGTTTGCTCTTAGCCATTGTTAGAACTCTTATAAGAATAAATTTTATAGTCTCAGTAAATAAACCAGTAGATCACAATGAACAATAACTAGTGGACAACTAGTGGATCAAATATAAAAGAAAACCAAACATTCATTGACTATATTCATACAATTTTTAAATTTTAAAGTTTTCTTAATCAAAACTGTCACCCCATATTATTTTCAACAAATATACTGTAAATTATGTGAGTATGCATTATTTTTAAAGCTGAAAAATTTTTAACATGTAAAAGTATTTTCAGTAAAAAAATACATTGTTTTAGAAACCAATTAATTGAAGATACTGAACTACTACCTTACAGGAGCCACCAGTTTGTTATAGAGATAGAGATTCAGAATTACATTTATACCTTGATTACTTAGTATTTGCTTATAGTCTATTTTAAATAAAAAAGAAATGCTCCACAACAGTTTGACCTTATGGGTTTCCAGCGTTACCAAACTGCAAGGTTACCAAGCCATTCTCCAGGCTGCCAAGTCTACCCAAGACTTCTAACACCAAACATAAATTCAGTATTTTTCTAAGACAACCCTTAGGTATGAAAATTCACTAGCAAGATGCATAGAACTAACTGAAATCATATACTCACAGTTTGTTTAATATAAGGAAAAAGATGCAGACTAAAACCAACCAAAAGAAAACACATAGGGCAGGGTGTGGGAGGGGTCCAAACATCCAGCTTCTGCTTATTTGCTCTGTATGGAGACACAGACTGTTCCGCCTCCTCTTCACTATAACATGTGACAGTAAGCTCAGAGTTTTGCCAGCCAGGGAAGCTCACCTGACCTTCAAAATTTGTATTGAGGCTTTATTACCTTGGCATGATTGGTTGATGTGTGACCCACTTGGTTGAACTTTAACCACCACCCCCAAAAGATGTGACATATTAGCCTCAGGGGCCTACCTGAGTCACCTTGCAAGCATAAACTTTCAGGTATGAATAATTCCAAATACCCAGCATGAATAACAAGGGATGCAAGGGATGTCTTGTCTCTTGGAAAATTACAAGAATTTGGAATTTAGCCAAGGACAAAACCAGACCTATCTTTGGGCAAGGTAAAATTCCCTACTACATAAAGAAAGGGTAGTTTCATAGCATTCTTTACCTACATGACATGGGTAGAGAGTTACAGCAATCTGTCGTATGAGTTAGGCCTAACTAAGCACATTATGCATGAGAATAACCAGTAACACCATACTGCTAAAATATATTTCTCAGAATTGTATATTTATATATTTGTTTCTAGTTTAATAAAAATAAAATTAATGATACTAAAACTTTTCAGATAAGAGCACAACAGAATTATTTAGGAAAGTGATTATATATAAAGTATATTTTCCTCATCTTCATTTATTTCATTGTCTCAAAATTAAGATTCTTGAGTCACCTTTAGGAAAGTAATATTTATTCATGTGACAGTGCACCATTACTGCCTTCTTTATTTGATGGGAAGAAAGATTAGTTTCAAAATCCATATTCTCACAAATAACAGATAAGTGCAAAGAGGATACGTAAATCCCACCAGCAGATTGGCAATCAAGCAATGCACACTGTTGTAAATATGGATTGTTTACAAGATCATATTTTCCATATGTATGTTCTAATTTATTTGGTGTCTTTCCAAATGATTAAACTTACTGTGAGTTTACCATAAACAGTTCTGATATGTAGGATCAGACATAGCAAATTTTATCAATATGTCTTTTGACTGAGTTCACTATTATTTGCTGTCCATGTTTTTTTTTTTTTTTTTTTTTTAACCACATGAATATCTCTGTCTTACTCTTGGAGAAATCAACATGCTAATTTTGTCATATGTAGAAAATTAATTTATTGATGATCCATGTGAGTTTTGTAGTAAATGTAAAAATGCTAGCACTTGGAATGTATTACTAGTAAGGTCTGGATTAGAAATCCTTGTCAACCAGATTCAGTGTTTGGTAACACATATTAACCAGAACATTAACATCTGAATAAGTATGTAATGGACACAGTATGTAAAGGTATGAATTTTCATGTCATTTCATTGTTTTATGCCCTTAAATTCATGTAACTGGGAATTTATGCCCTTACATTCTTCTGGGAATGCAGATAACTTAGAAAAGAATAAAATATTTGTCAGTGTGAGAGATTTACAAAAAGGAAATAAATGCTATTTATTATGTATGATTTGAAATTTCAATTGGCATTAAACATTAAATATAGCAGAGACAGAGATTAAAAATATTATTAAATATTATATTGACTAATATTTCCTAAGAAGGAAGAAATAGGAAATACGTAAGTTAGTAGAAATGTCCTCCAAAATAATGATCAATAAAGGAACAATATTTTGCCACTTTGTAAAGAAAACAACTCAATTACAGAAATTCTGTTGTGTGTTTACTATTATAAGTTAGGTTGGGTAGATCTTTGTTATTGGATATTTGACAATATTTTATTTTTAGAGCTACATTTATATAATGATCACTTTCCTTTAGTGTATTGTCTAAAACTAGCTGCATGCTTACTGGAAAAAAATCAGGATTTTTTCCCTTTTATTGAGTAGGTTGATTTTTGCTGGATTTGTTTGTGACTTTCATTTTTAAAAAATTGTCCAGAGGCCAAATAAGCATACATGCAATGAGTTTGACATTTTATTTGCATTTTCTTACCCAAATAATACTGTATAAAAAATATACACAGTCAAAATGGTTGTTTTTCAAACATAACTACTGATATTTTGATTTTTAAACTGGTTAAGTTAGTGTTATGTAGAAATATGTGTAGAATAATGGCATTTATTAGAAAAGCACAATATTAATTCTGTATTATGTAAAGTTAGAAGGTACAAACAGCCATGACAACAATGCAAGGGGTACGTAAAACATCTTGGCTTCAGCTAAGTAGAGGTGGTGATTTCTGGCTTTGAGTAACTGTGAAAAGAAAACAACAAAATGTAAAACAAATATATACAGGCATAAATAATGACAGGCTATGAGAGTATCATCCTGCTTCACCAGACCTGAAGTTACATTAAGCTTATATTTTTCATATGGTTTGGACATACATAAAACAACCACAATTATATATTAAGAAAGCAAGATGTTATTCAAAATCATAGGCATTATTAGATGCTTTTACCAATAAGATAAAGAAATTAGAATAAAAGACTTTGTTGGAGAATGTTCAAATCGAGCTCATAAAATGGTGCTTTATTTAATGAAACAGATGAAACATTACTGGGATAGAAATTAAACTCCTCGATTATTGGATCATTCTTGGTCAAATTTCATTTTAACAATTCACTGGAAATTACACTTTCAAGTGGTTCAGCACAGAGTCTAATTTCTGAAACACCCATCCTTTTTTTCATTTCTTGAAGATAAAGTTTCATCAAGAGTCAATACTAGATATTTTCTAGTTTGTTTAGTAATTTAAGATTTATGTTTAATGGCTAACTGAAGCTATTTGCTTCCCTTGTCTTTGAATATAGATTGACTGAACTATCAGGGTAAAAATAAACATAGTAAGTTATCCAGCCAATCAGCCAATATATGAATGATAATTACTTGGCAAATCAATTTTAACTTCAGTTCTTAACAGGTTATGAATATTATTTCTAGGTACCTGATATTTAAACAACCAAAGGATAAATTTTAATTTTTTAAAAATAAATTATTAGAGTAGTATTTTTCCTTGAATAGGATAACAATAAAATTAACACATATTATTTAATTTCATAAGTAATTTACATAAGTAAATTTCAATCATAGAATCCAAAGGAGCAAAATGACCTCGAGATTTATCTAGTATACTCAGTCATTTAATACATGAATCTTTTCCCTCATATTCATATCAGATTGTCGTTCAACCATGTATACTGTTTTCAGTAGAAATAAAAATATAAAATTATTAGTACTGCTTAGGTGACTATCTTTCAAAATAATATTTAATAATATGTAATGACTTTAGACAGCCTAAACAATGAAATATAAATTATTTAAGATCAAACTACTTATTATCATATGCCTCACATACAAGTTGTCTACTCCAGCCAAATTTCTTCCCCTTCAGAACCAATTTTGATGTTTATTAACATTTTATTTTTGTCTACATTTTCCTTTCTAATATTTTTTCATCAACACAAATTCTTTTCATTCATGAAATCCTGGCCAAATTTGAACCCTAAGCATGAGAATTATAAGATGCCTTTTTTTTTCATTTTAAATTTCTACTTTTTATTCTATTACTTTCAGTGATACCATATAATCACATATATGCATATATATATATATATATATATACACACACACATGATTAATGTATAATAGTATACTATATTACTATGTTATACTATACTATAGTATTACTATTAACAGTATTATGATTAATAGTGTTACTATTATGTGTTTGTTCTCACATTGCTATAAAGAAATAACAGGGACTGGGTCATTTATAAAGAAAAGATATTTAATTGGTTCATGGTTCTGCAAGCTCTAAAAGAAGCATAGCGGCTTCTATTTCTGGCAAACCTCAGGAAACTTACAATCATGGCAGAAGGCAAAGGGAAAGCAGGCTTTTCTTACCTGGCTGGAGCATGAGCAAGAGAGAGAGGGGAGGTGCTACACACTTTTAAACTACCAGATTTTGCAATTAGTCATTCACTATCACAAGGAAAGCACCAAAGGAATGGTGCTAAAACATTCATGAAGGACTCATCCTCATGATTCAGTTACCTCCCTCTAGACCCCACCTCCAACACTGGAGATTACAATTTGACATGAGATTTGGGCAGGGACAGAGGTCCACATCATATTCTTCTTCCCCAGCCCTACCCAAATTTCATATTCTTCTCACACTGCAAAATACAATGATTTTTTCTCAACAGTCTCCCAAATCTTACCTTATCCCAGTATCAATTCAAAAGTCCACAGTCAAAAGTCTCATCTAAGACAAGACAAGTCCCTTCAGTCTGTGAACTTGTAAGTTAGTTACTTACAAGATACAGTGGGGGTATAGGCCTTGGGTAAATATTTTTGTTCCAAAAGGAAGAAATCATCCAAAAGAAAGGGACTATAGGCCCCACTAAAATCTGAAACTTAGTATGGCTATCATTAAATCTTGAAGCTCACAATAATCTTTGACTCCATGTCTCATATCCAGGGCACACTCATGTAAGGAGTAGGCTCCCAAGCTCTGCTCCTGTGGCTTTGCAGGGTTTAGCCCCTGTGTCTGCTCTCAAGGGCTGACGTTTAATGCCTGTGGTTTTTCCAGGTGACAGGTGCAAACTGTTGGTATATCTACCACTCTGAGGTCTGGAGGACAGTTGCCCTCTTCTCACAGCTGCACTCGGCAGGGCTCCAGTGGGGAGCTCCAGTGGGGACTCTGTGTGGAGACTCCAGACCCACTTTTCCCCCTTTGCACTGCCCTAGTAGAGGTTCTCCATGAGGGCTCTGTCCCTGCAGCAGCCTTCTTCTTTGATATTGTTACTTTTCCATAGATTCTCTGAAATTTACATGGAGGCTCTCAAGCCTCAACTCTCACACTCTGGGCACCAGCAGGCTTAATGCTATGTGAACCTGTCAAGGCTTACAGCTTCCACCCTCTGAAGCAGCAGCCCAAGCTGTACGTGGGCTGTTTTGAGCTACAGCTGGAGCTGGAGCAGCTGGGATGCAGGGAGCAGGGCCATCAGGATGCTGAGGCTGTGCAGGGCAGCAGTGCCCTGGGCATGGTGCATTAATCCATTCTGTCCTGGTAGGTCTCTAAGCCAATCGTGGAAGGGGCTGCCAAGAAAGTCTGTGAAATGCCTTAGAGGCCTTTTACCTATTGTCTTGGCTATCGGCAACTGGCTCCTCTTTACTTACACAAAATTCTGCAGTCTGCTTGAATTCTTCCCCTGAAAATGGGCTTTTCTTTTCTACCACATGGCCAGACTGCAAATTTTCCAAACTTGTATGCTCTGCTTCCCTTTTAAATATAAGTTCTAGTTTCTTTGCTCACACACATGAGTGTCAGTTGTTAGAAGCAGCCAGTCCACATGTTGAAAGCTTTGTTGTTTAGAAATTTCTTCCACCATATACCCTAAATCACTTCTCTCAAGTTTAAAGTTCCACAGATCCCTAAGGCAGGGGCACAATCCAAGCCCTTTACCAAGGTGTAATAAAAGTGACCATTGCTCCAGTCCCCAATAAATCCCTCATTCCATCTGGTACCTTCTCAGCCTGGACTTCATTGTCCATATCACTATCAGCACTTTGGTCACAACAACTTAACAAGTCTCCAGGAAGTTCTGAATTTTTCCTCATCTTCCTATCTTCTTCTGAGCCCTCCACACTCTTCAAACCACTGACTGTTAGTTACAAAACTGCTTGCACATTTTCAGGTATCTTCATAATAATACCCCACTCTCATTACCAGTTTTCTGTATTAGTCCATTCTCGTGTTGCTATTAAGAAATACCTGGCCGAGCGCGGTGGCTCTCTCCTGTAATCCCAGCACTTTGGGAGGCTGAAGCAGGGGAATAACCATGTCAGGAGATCAAGACCATCCTGGCCAATGTGGTGAAACCCTGTCTCTTCTAAACATACAAAAATTAGCTGGTTATGGTAGTGCATGCCTGTGATCCCAGCTACTCAGGAGACTGAAGCAGGAGAATCAACTGAAGCAGGTAGTTGGAGTTTGCAGTGAACCAAGATTACGCCACTGTGCTCCAGCCTGGCAACAGAGCGAGACTGTCTAAAAAAAAAAAAAAAGAAAAGAAATACCTGAGACTTAGTAATTTACAACAAAAAGAGTTTAATTGGCTCATAGTTCTGCAGGCTGTAAAGGAAGCATAGTGGTTTGTTTCTGGGGCAGCCTCAGAAAACTTATAATCATGACAGAAGGCAAAGGGAAAGCAGGCACATCTTAACATGAACAGACTAGGAGCAAAAGGAGAGATGCCACACACTTTTAAACAACCAGATCTCACAATTACTGACTCATCGACTATTTCAAGAACAGCACTAAGGAGTTGGTGCTAGAACATTCATGAAGGATCCACCCCAACCATCCAGTCACCTGTCACCAGGCCCCACCTCCAACACTGGAGATTACAATTTAACATGAGATTTGAACAGGAACACAGATCCAAACCATATCATGTTAATAGCACCATTAATAGTGTATTATATGCGTACCAAGTTTTTATATAAAACTCTAAGGCTTTTAAAATTTTCTTGTGCGATGATAAATGATAGGCCTCAAGTTTAGGCAACTCATTAATCAAGTTATTGTTATTTGTATTTAGTAGTATATTATGAGTGGTATGTTGCAGTCATTTAACATATGTAGGAAGGAATTGAAATATTCACATTTTAAAAAGTTTTCTAGTATGTTTATATGTTTCAGTTTTTATTTTTATTTTTTTAAAGCAACTTTAATGAGGTATACTTGATATGCAAAAAACCCACATGTATTTAATGTGATACAAGTTAATGGGTTTGGACATACCTATGAAATCATCACTACAATCAGAGTAACAGATGTAGTCATTCCCTCTAAGAGTTTTCTTACACTTCTTTGTGTTCTGTTTTTATTTTTAATTTTTTTATTTTATTTTAAGGACATTTAACATGAGATCTGTCCTGTCAACAAAATTTAAACAATCTAAACAATCTAGTATTGTTTACTATAGGCATTATGTTGTATAGCAAATCTCTAGAACATATCCATTTTTACTACTTGTATTCCAGAGCCTATTCATTACTTTTTTTCCAAATATTTTAATAAGTGATTTTGTTATGCTTTGAAAATTTGTGTTATAGTTTTCTTCTTGGTGTCAGAATAATTTCTATCAATTTCATACAGAAATATTGTAAGTTTCTTGTGTGTTGCATTTATGATTGCATACCGCATTGATGAGTGTATTTGTGACAAAAGAGAGTTGATGTTTCTACTAGGTTTTAAAATTCCCTGCTTAATTGTAAGTTAAGTGTGATTACTGGAAGAATTTCCCACACAGTAGCTTCTTATTCCATCCTTGTCAAATCTATATTTTACTTCAATGCCCATATAGCTCTACATATAATGCTGGGGACAAAAATATGTCCACCTGATTTTTTGACTTCTGGCTTTACCAGAAGTTCTGAATTGGTAGACATGCCATATAAGTTGAAACAATGGATGGTAGAAGTTTTGCTGGAAAACTTTCATACCTTAAGCCAGCTTCGTTATAAGTAAACAACAGTGAACCATACAAACATCTATCCCTTTAAGTCAAACCATACGTATTTCCAACTCAACTTCCCTTAGACAGATTCCAAATATGCTGAGGGTTACTCCAAAACCACTAATACAAGGAAGATTATGATGGAGGTGATGTTGAAGTAAAATGTTAGAGTGAGTTTCACTTATTAAAATTTAAAATGTTACAAAGATATGTGATGATAGGAATACATCGTTAGATCCCTCATCACCACCTCCACCAGGCCCTTGGACGGAATATGTGTAATGAGGTCCTTTAAATTTAAACATTATTCTAGGCTTAATAATATTTTATAATATATGGTAAATGGACTTCTAAATATGTTCTGTCCCCAGCTTGGGTGAAAAAAAATCTCTTATTTATATACGTACATATAAGCCTCAACTTGCTCCTTTGTCTTTATATTCCTAGGGACATGATTTAACCCTTTGTAACAATATATAATAGTGCTTCCTCTAAATTTAGTTTTCCGTATCTATTGACAGTCTGTACTATGAGGCAATGCAGGAGAGCTTGTTTTTCTATTACTTTGAATGGTGGTTGCCTTAGTATTACATTGCACGTGATTTTGTCATTCAAAGAAGACAATGTGTAAATATCTTAGAATCAGTAAGGACTTGGAGCCCTCACCAAACCCAGAATAGTAAAGTAAATTTCAGAAATAAACTAGGGAATTGTCCAAACTTTGAAGGAAATCAAAAAAAAAATTATAAATTTTCATAGAATTTTATTTGGATCATGGAAAAAAATCTTAAAGCTATTTCGAGTATCGATTCTCATAGCATTACAGATATAAAAGATACTCAGTAAATGTTTTGTTAGTCTAAAAAAGTCTATCCTAAAATAAATGGAAGCAGTAAACATTTTGTGTTCTAACAAAAGGAAGGGAAGACCTTTCCTGCCCGTTAGTTGATTCTGGCTTTCTCTTTTGTGTTCCCCGGAGTGCGTCAGCATTAAGGCTGATTAAGCTTGTTGTTAAAATTAAACTGCACTTGTCAAAATAAATGAACTAAGTACCAACAAAGGAATTTGAGAGGTTTTTTTTCTTCCTCTTTCTTTGTGTTCTTTTTTGTTAAGGAATAGCATTTGGTAACCTTCAGTGTGTATATTAATAACAAGTAATCATGGTGATAATAAGCTGAGCATAGGTATTGATTATTGATTACTAAGAAAATATAATACATGTGCTAGTTATTTTCTACATGTACAAAGAAAAAATGCCTTCTATTAAAAGGAGTGAGTCACTGCGCCCGGCACCTGATACTATTTTTAATTCAAACTTCTCTATCTGCTTAAAAGAAATACACTTACTGTTGCTGTTCCTGAGGAAGACAGTCTGTCCTTATTTTATGTTTGGTCTTTTTCCTTTATAAGTGACAGTGCAATGTCAGAGTTTATGGGCTTTATATGAGTTTCCATTCTTTGGATTGGTTAGACAATTTCCCTGAAAATGTAAGGCTACCAAGGAAGGAATACTCAAGTATCTGAAAAATGTATTGGTCCCTAGAATAATAAAATGTTGCTCCAGGTCTATTGATTCAAAGGTGAAAGGCATTATGAAAAAGGTAGGTGTTTTATTTATTCAGAGATAATTAAAGTGCTCTTTTAAAGTAAATTTTGTTATTATTCCCTGAGAACTTATATGTGACCAACTTTTCTAAACTGGTAGAAATAATCATTTCCAGTCAATGGGCAAGTTATTTTTTCCAATTAGTAATCTAAATGTTTAAAGAATAAAATGAATTTTAAGACTTTCTCACTGAATAGTGTCCTAATCTATATGTCCTGCAAACGTTTATTTCTTCCTCACATATCACAGACACTACAGCTGAAAGCCAGTAATATTCTATCACTTTATTTTTAAATTAATAAGCATGTGTTGGCATCTTTATTTGCTGCTTCCTGTAACAATTTGTTTAATAATTTAAACAATAATTAAACAATAATTTGTTTAATAATTTAAACAAATTATTATTTAATCTTTCCAAAAACTCTATTCAACAAATATTCTTTATTTGACTATTGGACAAGGTACTGTCTTGGGCACTAGGGTATGCAATGATGAATAAACAATCAAACAAAAAAGAATAAATAACTCACATAGTTTATTTGTTACATGGGAATGTGATTACTCACATTCTCCAGAGCAAGAAACAACACACTCACAGGGATTGCCTTCCTGGAAATTAATGACTGAGGCCTTTTGAATCAAGATCTATTCTGACTTGAAAGCTCTTGCACCTTACTACTTCCTCACCATGTAAATCTCGTGTACCTTAGAAATTCAACTAATTTAGATAGATTTTATTTATTATTTTGTTATAGAACAAAATAATTTTAGAACAAAAATTGTATTTTTATGTTATACAGTCCTTTCAGCCTTCTTAAAGGCAGAAACTGTGAGTTATTAAAGTTGGATCTTTGAGTCCTGGAAAAAAGTCTGGTGCATAGTAGGAGTTCAATAAATATTTACTGAATTTTTTTTACCTTTGATGAAATCAAAAGCTTAGAGAGGTAAAGTGATTTGTTCAAAATTGTTCAACGAGATTTTGACCATCATATTCTATGATATACTACATGTACCTTTCATTTCCCTAATCAACTGTTAGCTCAATCCCTCCTTCTTTTGACCATCATATTCTCCGATCATACTACGTGTACCTTTCATTTTCCTAATCTGCTGTTAGTTCAATCCCTCCTTCTTTGTTTCTTGGGTTCCTCAGTCCCCTGTTGATGTCCATGTACTCATTCATTTCCACCCCTCCACATTCCTAATATTCAGCTCTCTCATTCACCTTGTTCCTCCTCCTCCTTGTACTTTAAACTACCATCTCTTAAATGCCTCAACTCTATTACACTCCACACTAGACTACAGTCACTCAAGGGTCAGCAGCTGTCACAGCAGAAACAAAGATTTAAATTTAATGAAGTCATCTCCAGAGAGGTAAGACGGTAGATTCTGAAACTTACACTTTCTTACATTTGTCTTTTCTGTGATGCATATGATGTTTTGCCATTTTAAAGAAATAATTATTCATTTTTATGGGATTTTCCCCTGTCTCCTAGATTGTAATACAATTTAGAGTGGGATTGTGTCTTACTTTTTGTTTATGCTTTGCAGCATATAGCTTAGTGGCTTATTCACATTAAATACTCAACAAATATTTATTGAATATTTGATTTTCTTGTTTAAAAATTGGTGTTTGTGAATCTCAAAAGATTCCCTTAAGCCATCAAGTTGGGAAACATCAATCATTTTCTATTTTATTATCTTAATAGATTTGGTTTTCCAAATCTCTGAAGGGGTAGTGACTTTCTTGTTTGTCTTTTCAACAAAAAGGATAGCTAAAATGCCGCTGTGTATCATTATTCATAATCTTTATATCTACAACTTAGAGTATTCATAGGTCTGTACCAGTTCCAAACCTTTTAAGTGAAGGTTTATTGTGATTTACTGCATCTTATAAATGATGCCTATCTCTACATGAGAGAAAAAAACTTTTCAGAGAAGTAATGTTTTTAAGCCTTGTCAATTCTTTTGAATAAATAACAGAGAATAAAACCAATGAAATAGTGAAAACATTGAAATAAATAGAAAGGATATAATGTATAAAACATTTTTTCCTAATGCTCTGTTTTCACGTGATTTAGATAGCTGCTTAATGAAAGGCTCAAACTAAATATCTATAAATTACAAGGTTAGCCAAACAAAATTATTTCTGTTATCTCTTAATGCTAAAACCCATATTTTAAAACAAGATACATATAAAAAAGTATTCCTAAACCTTCAGCTCTTTACATTTTAAAATTCTTGAATGCATTATCCTAAAGCACATGCAAAAACAGGTGACAAGAAAACCCTTAAGTCTAACTTCTCAATAATAGATGATCTAATTAAAATCAAGGCATTCATACAGACATGGAAAGAGTTATATTGGTTATGCATTTATCAAATTGTAAAAAATAAAAATAATGTGCATATTTCTCTATTTTATAAGTGAGTGTACTCTATTTATTTCAAGACATCACTATACTTTACTCAAGTCCATGAAGCTCTACTCAAGGATCCATGTTGAAACCAGTTCAAATACTCAACTGATTATCTTCCTTTTTCATCCAGCCATGGAGACCTACCAATTTGATGAGCAGCTACAACCCCTTTTAGCCAACCATAAAGAATGTGAATTGGTCAGAAATGATTCTGATGGATCAAACATTGGATTTATCAGCCTGGATTCATTAAATAATTATTTCCCTTTATTATTTATTTCCTAACAAATTTAGGAGCAGATTTGTCATGAACTTTAAATCATCTTCCTTACTGCACTAAATTCAATACATTCCTTGAAATATATAAGATTACTTCTTGATTTCTGAGTCATGGTATTACTCATTAGTTATCTGAGTGAATTTGGATGAAGTATTTAACAACTTTAGGGCTTAGTTTTAAATCTGTTGGTAAGAGAGACATGAATAAGACTATTCCTCGTATCCCTTTCAGTCCTAGATTTCTATTCTTTAATTTCTGTTATTTGATAATGATCTAGTCTCAAGAGCTACTCAATGAAAGAAAAAGCCTAAAAGAATAGAATTTCTAGGCTACATGTTTGTTAAATGTTAGGGAAATAAAAGACTTATTCTTAGTTATTGTAGGAAACCCAATGTATTTTGTTTAGCGATATTACTTTTACAGAAAATTTGTTTAGTCAACTGAGTATCCAATTAATAGTTCTCATACTGTGCCATTTATAGATCCTATACCATTCAATTTTGCAAAGATTTTCAGGCTTCATAGTCATATTGACACTTTTTTTAGCACCTTGATGCTATAGTATACCTTCCATATATCATGATGAGGGAAAGGCAATTGACTTTTATGATTATGTGGTCCAGAATTGATTCAGGGCTGAGTTTTGTTGCTCTCGTGTCCTGAAATATCTAAGGAAGGAAAAATCTCTATAGCAAACTAAGGAATCAAATGACCTCTGAGGGTTTTTACTGTCCTATAATTCTATGTGTAGCTGCCTAGAAATGAGAAAACGTGCCCCATATTCACTAGGACACTAAAAAACTAGATGTGATTATTTCAGGAAATCAGGTGATAGATTTGAGGTTGAACAACACTCCGCAGTGTTTTTCACATGTCTATCTAGGAAAAGAAAACTGAAAGCAAGGCAGCCAAATAGGCCAAATAAATTAAACGAAATCTGTAAAAAGAGAGTTAGGCTTCCAGGTTTCCAAGTTAATTATTATTTGACTAAATATCACAGGGAGGAAAACCAAGAAAAGAGAAGAAAGAAAATAACAAAGCAAATTCCCTTTCAGTTGAAATTATTGTTCTCAAGATTGCATGAAGTGTGCTGTCATGACCTTAAATAAAAAGAATCTATCAAGTATATGTTTTACGGGATCTGAGCCATATAAGGAGTATGTTTGGTTCCACCCATATTCTAGTCACAAAGCATGGCACTGCTCAAATTTACAACCCAGGGACAGGCTTGGCCCAATGGACTATATTTACCCAGAAATATATTTAAAACTTAATTTTAATACTATTGATATAATACTGAACTTGACATACATATTATTTAATAACTTTCCTTTGGATCTGTTGAGATCAAATGACCCAACATTTTAAATATAAGATCAAGTATTTAATATTAAATATAATTGAGGATATAATTATGGCAAATATCCAGAACAGAAGTCTTATGAAAATAAGACAAGATCTACCTTTTCTGTGTAGCAGATTTTGTTGAAATCAGGGTTTCAGGTCAGAAAGGGGTATAAAAGATAAAACATTCAATCCTTCTGAAGAAACTTATTATGAATTATCAGGCAGTAAAGCAAAGATCAGGAATGGTATTTTTCATAAAACATCAGGGTTCTTCCATAAAGATATTGTTGAAGGTAAAATAAAATATTAGTGGATTTTTAAATATTTCTTTATGGATTGCTCCTCTGACACATCATTTTATTACTTGGCTCATTTCTTATATAAAATCCCTTGTCACCTGACACTTACTAACCTTTGATAGTAACTGTGGTCCCGCCACGTTCAGTATTTCATGTTAGCTTTGCTGTTTTCTCAAATGAGCCTATATTGTTTATCATTGACTTCCCAGAATCCAAGACTCGTCATGTAGCAGCTACTTGATATTTTTTTTTATTTAGTTGAATCTATTACTTCGACAAAGATTAAGTTTTTATACTGGATTTACAAATTTGTGAAGTAGTCACTAAGAGCTGTTCAGTGATCCAAGCAGTGTAGTCAAAAATCTGAACATTTCTAGTGACTATTATTCATAAAATGTTTGTAAATAAACAACAAAGTATGCTTCCATGTCCTTAAAATGGAAGGACTGGCATCCAAAATAATGTTAGTCAACATTATTTTCTACCAAATATAACTAATCTTGGAGCTCAATGGACAATTACCTATGTGCAAGAGTGCATTAAATAAATTTCAAACTGGTTGATTTCTTATAGGCCCACTTTTCAACCAGAGATAAAAGATAAATAGTTTATTAAAATTTCATCAATAAATATATAGTGGAACTATTAGTATTTATAATGTTTTTAAAGTTGTTTGCATTAGAGAATATTCTGTAATTGCACTGTAGACGAGAGCATTCCTTTGATAACAATTATATTTAGAATTTCTTCCTCTGCTCCCATTGCCTCTTGCACATATCTGAGCTACAGAAATATTTACATTGTATTTATCTATTTCTGAAGTTTGCTTCTTTTATTAATATTCAGATTGAGGATCTGAACATTTCTTGCCTCTGAACAACCAATCTGAATGAAATGATTTAATGACAATTCTTCTAGGATAATAAGATAAAATTGTATATAACTTGGACTCTCCATGTTTATTTGATCTTTTTGTTATTTAATTCTTGAATATTTTATGTGAGTTTATTCTTTCATTCTTCCAAAATTTAAGTCAAGAATTCTTCAATTACAAGTATTAACTTGAAAATAGGATTATATATGTAGCTACTTTTTGAGATTTCATAATTCATTGGTTGCAAACATAAAACAAATATTCCCAGTAATTGCAGTTAACCCTGCCGTTTTCCCAAAGGATAGTAGTCCTTTAGTAACAGCTGATCTTATTTGCATAACTTCAGTGATTATGGGTTTTTTAGAGGAGTCTCATTCTAGTTCTTAAATGTTTATTCCTATTCATTTTCAATAACCTTTCTCATACTTTATCTGAAGCCCATCTCCTCTCCCTCAACTTCCTATACTAGTTCCTCTAGGTCTGGGTTGGTTGGAATGAAGAAGAAAGTCTGAGACATTTCATTAGTTGACCTCCCATGATCAATTTGCAGTCCTCTTCTTAGTTTGCCGTCACTGCCATCTTTGATTATGGCATATGGGTTTAGTGTATATAGTTAATGGTTTCAGCAGGCCTCGGTGAAATGGAGCTCCCACAAATGAAGCTCCTGTAAACACATGTCATCTCCAAGGGTGCTAAACTATTTCCTTGGCCAAAGTTATCTGGAAATTAACACCACTTTTCTCTTATGCACATGCTTTTGGTCCCATCTGTAGTATTCTCAGGAGAGAAAATAGGTCCCAAACTCACATACAGCTTACTCCCAGTCATGGTAGAGAATTTCCCTGTGAAGGAATACAACTTCATAAATCTGTGGAACTGGGAACCAAGTGCTTATTTTCTAGCAGTCATCAGCTATCATTATTTGTCCTTGATTCTCATTTTTCCCACTTTAATTTCACAAGAGAAGATCAGAAAATCTCAATTTTGTTCTTTGCAGAAATCTCTAAATTTTGCAATCTCTCTCTCTCTTAATTCCTGAAAGGGGTTGAAATATTTTCTCTTTGTGGATATAGAATAAACCCAAAAGTCTCCCTTTTCTTTTTAACCCTTTTGCTAAATCAACTACAATCTGTGGGGATATAGTGATGATATCGTAGACTGATGCTTTTCAGCAAACTTTACATAGCTTCAATAAAAACACACTACACACATCTCAAACACACACACACACACACACACACACACACACACTTTTCTTGGGACTCCCAATTTCAAGATTTTATCATTTCCAAACTTACTCTCTAGCACCTCCTTACCTTAGGTTCATCAGTTACTGTCATCTGCTTTAGTCACTTTAGGTCCGTGTGTAAATATTTGCAATTTAATTGACTTGGAAAATTAGCTTATGTAGCTACAGTTGAATAACATTAACACATTTTTGACATTTTGTATTATTTTTCTAAGTCTATGACCCTAACACTTAATGTACAGCTATAGCCAACAGTACAATGATTATTTCAGGTGTGTCAAAATAGATTTTTGTGCACATTTCTCCAGAGAAAGATGGTTAGATATTATACATATATTAAATAATAAGGTTACTAAAATCCAGACACATGGTGGAACAGGCTGAGAAACTAGCTACAATTATTATGCTATTTCAATATAACAATGTATTTTAACTTAGAAGCAAAGACATAATGTATTATTTGAATTTATAGTGTTTTTGCAAATTAAAGCCCACCTGTACAGAAGGCAGGCTTTATAGTCTATATGTGGTTGCTACCAACCTACCTAGTATGATTCTGATTTATCTTTTTATTTATGTAGAGTAAAACTCACTCTTTTTGGTATTCATTTCAATAAACTTTGACACAGACAACAGAGTTACAACCACCATAACATGATATAGAAGAGTTCTCCCACCTTCTAGTGTCTTATACTCCATGTTTCCTATTCCCACCTAGTGGCAACTACTAATTTGTTTTCTGTTTCTGTAATATAACCTTGTCTAGAATGTCATATAAATGGCATAATATAGTGTATAATTCTGCTTTTTGAGTATGAATTCTTCTACTTAGCATAACATATTTGAGATTTATCCCTTTTGTATATATCACTAGATTATCCCTTTATAGTGCTGTGTATTATTTCATCTTGTCAACCAGAATTTGTCTATCTATTAAACAATGAAGGATATTTAGATTGTTTTCAGTTTGGGGAAGTTATGAATAAAGATGCTATAAACATCTATGTTCAGTTTTTGTATCAACATAAATTTCATTGCTCCTTGGTTGGAATTGCTGGGTCATTTAGAAAACATATATCTAACTTTATAGACAATTGCCAAAATATTTTCCAAAGTGGCTTTAACATATTGCATTCTTACCAGCAACATATGAGAATTATAGTTGTTCTGACTCTTGAAATAACTTTGTATTATCAATCTCTTTTTTAATTTTAGCCATTCCATAGCTATACATTTGTATCTCATCACAGTTTCATTTACATTTGTCCCAGTGACTAATGATACTGAGCATTTTTTCATGTACTCATTTATCATCTGCATATCATCTTTGGTGAGTTGTCTGTTCAAATATTTGTCTGAAATATTTGTTTGAAAAACAAGCCACAGAATTGAGAACATATTTTATATATATATAAGTATATAATTATATATGATAGTATTATATAATTACAATATAATATGTTCCGAGAACACATATATCTATTATATATTATATATAATATTATATAATTATATATATATAATATCTTCTCAATTCTGTGGCTTGTTTTTCATTTCGTTATTTTCAACAGTGTCTTTTGCAGATAAGTTTTTAATTTTGATAAAATTAAATTTCTCATTTTTTAAAAAAATTATCATGCTTTTGGTCTTTTATTTATCTTGTAACTATACTTAACATAACATTTTCACATTTAAGAATGTATATTGTAATAAGTTTAATGAAAAAATATAAAAACAAATTTTATAATAAGTAACAATATTTTAAAGTAGTTCAAACAAATAATTATGGATATAGTCAAGATGCATTGCTTTCAAGATGATTGTGGCATCATAAAATGTTTTTCAGGGTAAACTGTGTAGCCTCCTTTCCTTCATTTGGAAATAGTCAAGGGATAGAAGTAATAATCTACAGTACACTTGCTTAAAAAAGCCTGGATAAACTTAATGTTCTTCAAAGCCTCCACTTGAAATTAAAAAAATATATTCTGTCTTGACTATATTTTTTCAACAATTGTTACATGTAATGCCTTATTTTATTCATTGTTACAGAGAAGATAGTTTTTGCTATATCATTTTAAGAGTACATAAAGACTTTTATCATGGGACATACTGATTGGAATTGTATTAGTATATCTCAAAAGTATGCATTTACTGCATAGTTACTATAAGTAACATAGGAGTTCCCATGACTTAAGTAGACAATGGCTAGGAAATATTTGAAAGGAACTTCAATGTGGGAAAAAAAACCAGAAGAAGAAATGTGAAAGAAAAAAAGGCTCTTAGTGGGAAAATGTGATATAAATAACAAAAAGGGTGAAAATAACTAATGGATTGTAATAATAGCATATTGTACATGAATAGACAGAATGAAATATGCCACTTATTAACATGTTTGGATTGAATGTAAATCACTATCATGTTATCAAGGAGTAGATAAGTATATTTCATGATTATATTTTTGGTGAGCCCTTATCTCATAATTGTGTGTTGGGAAATTTCATTATCAAAACATTTTGGGATACTAGAGGGACTAATGAATCAAAAAGAAAAATTAAAGAGTAATATAGTTTGATTTTTGATTATGGGGTTCAAAATTAAATACACCTAAGTGGGTGAGATACAGGTGCTTAGATAAAAGATTAAAAAATCAAAACAAAGAGGATTGTTTGTTTTTTCCTATCCTGAAGATTGCATAATCAAGAGAGATAATTCATCAATCCTTCTGGATACTCTAGAAACTCAAAAAAATTTAAATTTATATAATAAAAAGTAATTAGAATAATCTATGCGGTATTTGAGTCACATACACTTAATTTATCAGATGACTTTTTTTTTTTTAATAGCCCTCAGGCTTTATCAATGCCTTGTGAGCTCTTTAAGCTTCTTATAAAAAGTACATTTAAATGTTTCCTCTTCTGATAGGCAATCTGTTCTCATCTCTAAAGAGTAAATTAATTTTAATGCCCTGAGTCTTGAAATTATGATTAAGGATTACTGAATAAATAGTGTACTTAGTAGAATTCAAAGACATGTTCCTTATAATTAAAAACTAGTTGGTCAATAATTACTGAGTTCTGAGGGAGGGTAATTCTAATGGGAGGGTTGGTAAGAATGTTAAAAATTAAAAGCCTATTGGGAGGGAGAATTACACAGAAAGAAAACTACATAAAATTTTTCCACTCCGCATATGGAAGAATATTTCTGTTGTGATAAGATGGTATATCAGAGATTTGCCATTTGAGGTTACAGGGAAAACAGAAAATGTTCTTCATTAAAATAATGCCAAACATGTGGATTATGCTTATTTCTGACTAGAATACCTATATGTTTTCTATCAATAGGTTATTAAAAGTCTGCTACCTAGCAAGTATTAAATAAATTTGCTATTGAATCAGCATTTCTTAATCAAAATTTTTTATTGTATTTTATTTTAATTTTTATATTTCACGTTATATTTACTTATGCATATCAATTGAGTATTTGGACATTGTTTGGGAGACACAGCAAAACTTATTTTATTCGTGTTTATCCCTGTCTTGGACTTTCCAGTATTGGCTGTGATTCACCACATATATCTTAAGGATATTCAAAGATAATGCCCATTATGGAAAATCACCCTCCAAATTTACATAATAATACACTCTAAACATTCATATTTATAATTATTTTCATTGAGATAATAGAAAATAAAAATTATAAAATCTATATTATTTTTGTCTTGGAGTAGTAATATATATACTTTTGAGACAAGGTCTCACTCTGTTGCCCAAGTTGGTGTGCAATAGAGGAATTATAGCTCACTACAACCTCAAACTTCTGGGCTCAAGTGAAACTCGAACCTCAGTTTCTTAAGTAACTGAGACTACAGGTGTATACTACAATGTCTGGTTATTTATTTATTTACTTATTTTGGTAGAGATGGAGTCTTGCTGTGTTGCCCAGGCTGGTCTCAAACTCC
This sequence comes from Plecturocebus donacophilus, assembly GCA_004027715.1. Taxonomy (NCBI): domain Eukaryota; kingdom Metazoa; phylum Chordata; class Mammalia; order Primates; family Pitheciidae; genus Plecturocebus; species Plecturocebus donacophilus. The sequence continues at coordinate 44,944 of PVKP010000193.1, forward strand.
TGGTCTCCAGTAATCCTCCCATCTTGGTGCCCCAAAGCATTTTGGTTACAAGTGTGACCCACTGCACACCATCTAGAGTAATAACATTATTAAATTTTCATTAAATTTGAGTCAATAAAATGTAGGCTGAATCAAACTGAAACAAGTTTTAAACTTTAGATTCCATATGCTGTTTCTACCACTGTTTTAATGATGTACCGCTTATTTATCCAGCCACAGACTCTGGAAGGGGAATAAGTGGGAGTGGGAGAATGGTAAGGCTAAATAAGTGACAGCAGAAATCAGGACTGTGTCTTTTTCTTACTATATTCTTTCTAATTCTGGAAACTCCTTAAATATTTTCATTCCTCACCTTCCTGTTACCTATTACCAATGACAACGTTAGAAGCAATAAGTAACCAGCTGGTGACCACTGAAGTCATCATTAGTCTTGATAGTAACTACTAATATCTTTATTAACAGTGTTGGACAATGAAAAAGGCAGTAATAGCTACCTGGGGTGCTGTCTTCTGGGGATGCTGCAGTTGAAAATTCTAACCCTTTTTACTGCAGAATTTGCCAAAAATTCTGATACAATTTTGTTTTCTCAAAGTTGCATAAAATGCACACTGTAAGGTAAAAACCATTTTTCCCTTACTACTTTTACAGGCTTCTTGATTTAAGATTAATTCATGACTTCAGTGGATTAACACAGGAAGGTCTAACTGATAGGCACTGTGATGCACGGACTCCTTTCCAAAAGTGTGTTTTTTTAGACATGATTTTTCAACTAAACTTCTGCATATGCAATCTACTTTAGGTGACGTAGTCCTCAACAGACCCTTAATTCCTTTATGTAAAAATAATGAGGATGAAGATTGGGCAGAAAGGCATGGCACTAATCCCCATATGGGCCAACACATGACTAAACCCTGGTAAATATGTAGATAAGAATCAATATGACATGCCATTGAAATGAGTTTCTTTCCTTTTCAAGACCATTTACTTGGTATTTTAAATACCAAACATTTAATCTATCTTTAAAAAAGCAATGTGATAAATTTAATTTGCAAGATAGAAATATTTTTAAAAGCATTATTAGGCAGACTAGATGAGAATTGTATGATCACAGAACTCCACAATGAAACTTGAAGGGCCAGTTGTCACACATGAACTATTCTTGATTTTTCAGACCATCTGGATGTAAGTAATTCTTGTATTCATCTGCAACTGGAATTTTTGTTATGGTTTAAGGTCAACTTTAAGACCTGAGCTAAGATCTAACATGTATTAATCTGGAGATGAAGAAATTGTGTTTTAATGAAATTGTAAACAATAGATATGTTGAATAAAATATTGTATTTTTTATTTGATACTTAAGTGATACATAAATATGGAGTTAAAACTTGTTCCATATTAAAGCTTTATTGTCTGGAAATAGCCTATATATCATTAAATAAATCTGGAGGTTCTTTGTAGACTGGTACAAATAAGAATGAAGACAATTTTCTTCTTCTGATTTTTCATGTGAAGTTTGTAGAGAAGAACTTGGCTTTGTATCACAGAAAGAACCTCAGATATCTGAACAATATTGGTGATAACTTGGAGGAAAATATCTGGGAACCAGTATCTCACTTATACAAAATTGTGTAAATGAGAATGCAGCTGGTAAGTGTGTCAAGAATGATTTCAAGAATGTTTCAAGAATGATTTTCAAGAGGTTATAACAATATAAACACATTCAGAATTTAAATGTGATTAAGATATCTGTAACAATTAAAATACATTTTCTCAGAATTGTCACCAAGTGCTTGATATTGTGTTGTTTCGTGTGGAATGGCCTGCCACTGTTAGCTAAGTTATGCACATAAAGCCAATGTTGGCTTAAAAATGATAGAAGAGATACATTTCATATTACATTAGAAATACTTTTCCTGAGTTCAGCTTTTGCTACTAGCGAATATGGGTGATAAATTAATTTGAAACAGTTCCACTTTAAGATTGGATGAGATGACTATGTCTCCAAAGAAAATAAATATAAATTACAAATAATCATTTATTTAAAATTTTATTGAGATACTTATACCCTCACATTCTAATATTTTATTTACCACCTTAATTCCACTCGATAACTGCAAGAAATATTTGTTTTAGTGTCACAGTTTAATCATTTAAAACTTGGACTATCTTTGCAAGGTACCATACTTGAAGGATGGTGTTGGACTGGTTACTCATCCCAAATTTTGTTACCAGTCTATGACCTGTTAAAGAGCTTATGGTAAAATGTAAAGCAACATAGTCACTCAGCTCACTGTTTCATTTATTAGACCTTCTTTCACTTTCCTTAGCAAGACATTCTCAGTGAAGGAAGCAGTGCATCAATTTACATACCAGCTCAAACTTTTCATCTCTTCATAAGTTCTGAGCTTCCAGTAGAGCCACGTGTTCCTGTCACTTTCCCCCCTACTTCACTTACTTCAGTAGTGGTGTACTTCCCTTTGACGACTTGCAAGAAAGCTTGACTTCTACATAGACTTCATTTCTTTTTCTTTCTAGTAGATTTCTCCTTTTCAGTAGGCTTTGATATATTGTCTGTAGAGTAAAGTTTGGAATTCAAAAGCACCATTTCTACTTAGGGGCTCTTACCTTCTTTTCATGTGTATGATAATGAGACTTTGATTTTATTCAGTATGCTGTTCATACTAGCTTAGCCACTACATTTCTCATAATTTATTTTTGAAATGTACTATTGATATAAAGAAGTACTGCTGTAGTACCCTAAAATGATCTTGAAAGCTTAAAATAATTTGTCTGTGGTTAAATAAAAATAAGAGACATATGGGATAAATGAGCTTTCAATACAGTTTTATGCATATAAAAGCGTAGGAGCATTCTCTTGGATCAGAGTTCTGCCAAAGCCAAGCACATGAAGGAAAACTTGATTTGTAGCATGTTTCTGGTTTTATATGATTAATTATTATTGTCATAGACGATGCAGCAATAGATGTGAGCAAACCTGGTTAGTAGACTTACTGTAGACAATAAGCCTAAAGAAATTAATTTTTTAAAAATACAAAATTTAAAGCACTAGATAAGATATCCAGCATTTCCTCCTTATTTATAAATATTAGGTGTACACAAATGCAGAAATGTATTATACAGATGTAAAAAAGTATTTGTACATTTATTATTTTGCATCCAATTTTTTTGTTAACTAAAAACAGTACATGCCTTCAATTTTGTTCCTATATTAAATCCGTTCAAAAGATTTATCATGGAGTAGATTATTTGCATATTTTTTACTGACTGATTTTTTTCACACAATTTCAGAATTAGGAAAAAAAAGTAAATAAATCAGGGTATCCTATCTCTATATAATGAGAGGTTTGGGTTATGTTGCTTCCATTTTACATGAATATAGAATGAGGGAATAAACCATTTCTATAATTGGTTCTTATATCCAATGCTGCAAACTATTACTGAAGAAAATGTGTCCCATGGTTAAGAAAGCTTGACTGTAGTATCACCATTTAATATGTACACACACACATGCGCGCGCACACACACACACACACACACACACACACTCCCAGCAGTAATTACTTCCTATTGTTGAGATAATTTCTTCCTGTCTAAACAGAAGCTGCTGACCCAGTGAAAACTTTTATTGTTTAGATGATTATATTCCCACATATACACACAGATACAGTCATCAAACCACAGCAGGTCCTGTTATTTCATATAGTTTTTAAGAAAATGGAGACTAAGAATTCCAAAATGACAATAAACCATTTAATTTTAGTTAATTTTATGACATATCTGGTTTCAGCATTTGTAGCTGCAATAAAACATATGTTAACTCCCTAATAAAACCTGAGTGATGCTGTATCTGTCACCTCTTTCTGCATTGGGAAGTAGTGCACAAGTTATTACCTCGAGAACAGTTGTTCCTGTCTCCTGTGCAGATCCATATCATTCTCAAATTTGCATTCTGATAGAGAAGCAACAAATGTTACTTAAATCCCATGAAGTGTGTTAATTATACCAAGCTCCGTGAAATTATGGGTGAGAGAGCCAAAAGGAATTCTGCAGCTGCATCTTGGGTCTCTTGAGCATATCTTGTCAGATTAATGTCTTTGTCACTTATATGATAACCTTAAAATTGCTTTTTTCCCCTAAGTGGTATTCCCTAAACCTCAGTGATATGGAAAATCTCACACAAAGCTAAATAGCAGATGCACTTTGTGTTATTTATACAAATAATCGTGATATCTTTAGAGAAACATGTTGAAATTCATTTTCAAAACTGATTTGAACATGTCTTATCAGTTTTACTTAATTATAAATATTTTCCCTTGTTTTCTTTGCATAGGATCTGAAAGATAGAGAATGAAATAGGAAATAATCTCATATCCTTTCCCTCTAATTACAAAAGGAAGAGACTCTGGAACATCACTGTGTACATGCCCTTCTCTGGCCTCTATGGGGAAGAATTGAGGATGGTCTACTCATATATACAAGGCACAGAAATGTAGAAGTATTTCCCACCAAGGTTTTCTAGATTATATGTACCCCCCAAAACACAACTATATGTGGGTAGGGAGCATTTAATGTGATTCTTCTTCCTCACAGTTAAAAAAAAAATTAAGGTGGAAAAAATACACATATGAAAGTGCAGTTCTTAGCTTGTACTATTTCCTCTTTCTTTTTGCTTAAATCATATTAGGCCCTATGTGGCAGTGTAAGATAGTTCCGGGCTCAGTTTATAGAATTAGATAGCTGCTTGGTTTTGAATCCCTGCTCAGTCACCTGCTGGCTGTGAGAACTTGGACAAATTAATTAACGTTTCTATGTCTCAGTCTCTTCAATTGCAATTAGGATGATAATAATAGTTACTTAATATGGTTGCTGTGAGAATCAGGAGCACTAATATATGTAATGTGCTTAGACCAGGGCTTGGCACATAACAACCACTGTTGAAATGTTATCACTGTTATTACAAGAATCTTGAAGCATCAGTTCTGTACAGAAGAAATGAAAATATTCCTATTTATTATATCCCAAATGTTCCCATGTATTAAGCATACAGTTAAATCTCTGAGAGACTGTCCCTGTCAGAGAGTGAGCTCAACAGAGAATTTCTTACTGAGGAAGGCATTCCTATGCAAAATATTAAATTTCAATTTCCCAGTAGGGACCATTCTCCACCCTCTAAAAGCAGCAACTCTTAGAAAGTCACCCTGTAACTGGGAAAACCTCAACCCATTGGAAATCTATACCACATGTCGGACCCATCGAAGAGACAAATCTAATCCTTTTGACTGAAAAATAGCTTGCAGCAGCCTGCTGTCCTTAGTTTACTAATATTTGGAAGAATGGTTAGGTTTGGCAATCAGTGTCCTAGAGCCATCCAAGACCTTGACATTATCGTTTTTCTTTGAAGCCATAAAGAGGATTACTGCAAAAGCAGATAGTCTGTAATTTTATACAACAACTTGCAGTTTTACTTGTCACTGAGTTTATTGTGCTGGAAGCACAGCATCTCTGTTTCCTAAAGATCCTTGTTGAAATTTAATTACTTGGAGTCAATTTTTAAAATCTCAGTTTTTATATATGCTTGCTAAACAAGATCTCATTTACAATAAAAACGTGTGCCCTTTAAAATAAAAAATTATAACAAAATGTATATACTGCACTGCTTAATCCTTTCTTATTTACCAAGTGCTTTTACATACATCATTCATTTGATTTTAAAAAGAAGCCTGCAAGCTAACAAGAAACCTACTTAATGGATGTGGATCTTATTTTACAAGGTGCCCTCACTTGTTTAAATTCACAAAGCCAGTATGGGGGAGGATAAAGTCTTAAACCCAAACCACTTGACACCAAATTCAGTATTAACTATATGAGATATTTGAGAGAGAGCACTTAAACTGAAAATCATAATTGCTTGATGGTTGTTCTCAAAATCTTAGTCCGTTTTACATACCACAGGTACTAGCATTAGGTTACTTTAATTTTAAAAATGGATCTATGTAATGCCAATAATTTAAAATTTATTAGTTTTAGAAGATCTCAAAACTACAACAATGTTTTAGAGAACAAATCGAATTAAAACAACAGAGTGATTGCATGATAGATTTCTTATTAATACTTTTCCAAGGACATTACATTTTCCTTAAAGAAGATCACTTAAAGTAAAAAAAAGAGATATGTTCCTATTTTAATCACAATTATTCAGTTTCAATAACATTTTATCAGATTATGAGCATAAACAATATAATTTAAAGAATTTAAAATAACTCATTTAATAAGATATAATAACACATTTATTTGTGATTGTAGGAAGTACTGTAAGTATTTAATGCTAAAGTTTGCCCTTTTTATGACAATATAAAAGACTTAGAACAGAGATAGAAATGAAAATACAGGTTATAATAAACTAGAATACTCTAAATATACCTAAAGTAAGAAGAGAGAATATCATTTCCAGGAGAAATGGATGTAACTAGCTTTCTGTCAGAAATAAACTACACGTGCCTCAGTTTCTGATTACTCTTCTCTTTTAGGTAATATAAACTAAAAATTCCTTAGCAAGCTTCTAATCACAAATTAACAATAAGAAACCATATTATTTTTCATAATTTAGACCCACAAACACTTTTCATTCATTCATTCAACCACTATTTATTGAGAATCTTTTATATGGTGATGTTCTGCTGGCATTCCAGAAAAATAGATAGACTAAGTGAAGCCATAGAACATGAACACATCAGGATAGACAGTGGCACAGACAGATGAAGCATATAAAACTATGTCCATGCAAAGTCATAGAGATAACAGCATATTTGAAAATACAAAGAATAAGAGTACTTAAAATCCTAGAGTAAAGGCTCAAAGTTTACTGAAGTCATTGTCATTAGAACAGAATGTGAAAGCCTGAATAAGAATTACAGCGGTCAAAGGAGAAGCAATACTGACAGATGGAGACATTTCAAGCTAGCCTGTCAAAAACGTTGAAAAGAGAATAATTTCAAACTTTACCTTCATGATATTTGTGAAGAATTAAGACCAATATTGTCTAGCAGGAGAATGAGATGAATGTAATGTAATGACAACGTAGAAGAGTGGAGTTCAATCATAAGGGATTTTATTACACAAATATATACCGAAGAGACACAAAGAAAAAGAATTTTAGTTAATATCAAAAATATATTATTTTGGATTTAAGATGAGTACTTTGGTAGTTATTGACAAGTTGGATATGAAAGGAATAAAACTGGTGGTAGATAAGAATGCAGGATAAAAGCAGTTGAAATACAATCATCTTGAATGGGACAGTGGCAGTAGAGATCTGTGATGAAACTGACTCAGGAACTATTTAGCATTCATACCAATGATAAACAGTTAAAATGTGAGAGAAGAGTGCTAAGCAATGGATGAATTTTAGTTTTCTAGTCTGGGGAGAGGAGAGGTGTTCTTATTGACACCTCCATTAGAAAATCCACAAGATGAACATAATGCAGGGAATGATATGATGCATACTTGTTAAGGACTTATGATATCTCTGAGATAACCCTGAAAGATTGCAGTCAGTATGTCTATGTGTGAGTCTAAATTTTTTAAGATACATTGAGTATGTAGTTTGGGACATGGTGTCATCAGCCAGCAGCTATAACATAAATTTTATAGGTATTGCCCTAGGAAGTGTAAATGAGAATCACCTACAGTGCTTATTAAATCATGCAGAATTCAAGAACTACTCACCCAAAGATTCTTATATAGTAGTCCTGGAAGACAGGGTAGTAGTTCTAAATAACAGTAGCAGAGATATCTAAGGAAGATAAGATAGAGTGAAATGAAACCAAGAATGAGAATACCACTGGTATGCACTAACATTTAAAGAAAAAAAATAAATTAGAAAAAAGAAAAGAAAAGAAGTGTAGGCTGGAATTTCATAAAAAACAAATAACTTCATTATTTTGAATCATTTATATTTTTAAGAGTGAGTATGTCTCTGTGTATATGCATATGTACAGAAAATATATTGACACTTTCTTGATTGTTTATCCTACGTAGTCCAATGGACATACATACATTATATAAAGATATACAAGACTATGTAGTATAAAGGCATTTTATGTAATTTGTACAGGCCTTTTGTAAGAGTGAAAAATGACATTTTCATTAGCATGTACACTTAAAGATTAGATTTCCCCTTGGACAACAAAGTATTTTATTTGCTAATAAGGTGATTTATATTTATTTAGGTTCTGAGAGAGGGGAATATTTTGAGGCACAAATGTAAAATGCCATTTCAAAGTGTGAGATCCTTAGAATCCTTCTTTAAAATTATGTAAGTTGGCAATGGGAATGTTCTATTCTTCAGTATTCTCATGTTTAACTCATACATTTTTCCCAATCTACAGTAAATTATAAAAATTTAAAGCTACATAGGCAAAGTAAATGTGGTTTGGGTTCACTTTAGAAGGTAATGAGGTAACTGAGCACAATATATATCATTTTAAACATTTATGAGAAAGACATAAAGGAATGAGGAGTGAAGAAACACTTTACCTTCAATATTAAATATTACCTTAAATAGTAATATCATTGCAAAACTATCATTTAAATGCACATTGTATGGCAATAAGCTAACTAAAGGTTGATAAATATGCTACTCTAAGAAAATAGTGATGTATTGTTTTGAAAGTTATACATATTATTTATAACTTTTAGACCATCGCTGTTAATCCACTGAAAATATAATCATGTCTGTTGAAGCCTCGGTTGCATTCCTTTCCCCTCACCTAATTCAGAGTACATTGAAATATTTACTACACAAACACACTGATATGTGATCTATTAATGCTTGAAAAATATACATTTTTTAGATTATAGACTACTTCTCTTCTGACTCTGTGTGTGTGTATTTGTATGAGTGTGTGTGTCTGTCAAACTGTGCTTCACTCTTCCTAGAACTCATTGTATAGTAGAAAAAATTTGTGTTAGAGCCCTAGATATTCTTTAACTTATGTTATTACAACTATCCTATTTTTTCTCCTTAAACTGAAGATGATAATAATATCCAGATTTGGGAATCTGTGCTGCCAACTATGAAGATATAGATTTCTCATATGCTAGATTCACATCCGCAAGGCTTTGCCAGAAGTTAGATTCTTTGCTTTCAACTGGCCATCCAGCTGCCAACCACTTTGCTCTAAATTCCGGAGGGATTAGCACATGAGTACTTCAGTCAGATATATCCTGAATTCTGGCTTGATTTCTGCAGCAGACTCCAAATATTTCTCATATTATGTAATATAATTCACTTTGACTCCTTTATTCCCTCCTCTTCTCACCTAAGTTCAGTTCAAGAGATAGATGGCAGAAAATACTATGAATATTGTTTCTTAATGCTCATTCTTGTCCCAAGCAACTTTCCAAAGCAGAGAATTGCCATAAGGCAAAATCAAAGTGCAAAATCAAACATATTTCAAAACCAACAAAAGAGAGGGAGGAGGAAAATAATAATTTTGACTCAAGTTTTTTCTCACATTATTCTTAATACAGATTCATCATTTTCTTATTTTTTCCCCTGGCACATTATCTGAAGTAAGAGTGAGGGGAAAGATGGCTGATTGTGGTATTAATAAAGTGAAATGATATAGGAAAGTGTTTTGTAAATTGCAAAATTGTAAAATAATGTGAATCAAAACTATTTTGAATAGTGAATAAAAACAGCACTCTCATCCAATTTGGAAGTATGCATATCTCTGTGCCATTAAGTAATAAATTAGCTTAATATGACCAATCAGAAACCATAAGGAGTTCCAGAGTTTGAAGATAGTATACAATTAGGAGAAATCAATACATTCGGCTTGATTTTATCTGTCTTGCCTTTTCTAGCAGAACATCCTACTAATCAAGCCTGATTGCAGGGGGAAGGGATGGAGTTGTACCAGCTTTTAAAGATAAAAAGTTATTTGAGAGAAATAAATGACTTGTTTTCTCACATGACAAAGTAAATGGAAATTTATAAAAAGAAGTAAACAAAATCTAATTAGAAAAAATGTACTAATATGACTATTCTGAATGATCTTAAACATTTTTTTCTGAATTTATTTCCATAGTAGAGAAAATCTATGACAATGTTCCACTTTCAATCTTTGAAATTTTCCTGTAATGGTAAACCCGACAATAGTAAGCTATCGCATATTTAAATGTTTTGACTCTTGCAATTAATGATGACATTATTGCCCATGCCTCATCAAGTGAATTGATATTAGACTAGGTTCCATCAATATTAACAAGAAAATTGATAGCAGATCTGTGAATGGAAAGATGATTAGTAGGCTCACTGTCAAATTTCAGAACAAAGCTAAAATCACCAATATAGTATCTGAGAATATTCCAGAAACGGTTGAAATAATTAAGAGAAAAGGTATTATCTGAGACAGATGTGTAACACCTGTCAGGGAAACTCCCTCTCACCAGCATTCATCAATCAAAGCCTTTTAAAACATTCAAACACATCCTAGAGACTATGAAATGTACCTGGATGAAGACACCCATTTTAATAAATTTAACACCCTTGAAAATATAAAGTTTTTTTCAAAGTATACATTTTCTTTAACTGATATTTAAAAGTATTATTCTTTACAGACTTTGCTGAAAATCCATTTATTTTTTCAAAAATACTTTCATTGGGCTTTGAGTGGTGGCTCATGTCTGTAATTCCAACATTTTGGAAAGTCAAGACTGGCAGATCACCTGAGGTGAGGAGTTTAAGATCAGCCTGGCCAACATGGTGAAACCTCACCTCTCCTAAAAATACAAAAAAAAAAAAAAAAAACCCAAAAAAAACCAAAAAACAAAAAACAAGAAAGCCAGAAGTGGTAGCAGGATCCTGTAGTCTCAGCTATTCGGGAGGCGGAGGCACAAGAATTGCTTGAACCCAGTAGGCAGAGGTTGCATGAACAGAGATGGTGCCACTGCCCTCCAGCCTGAGAGAGAGAGCGAAATGCTATCTCTAAAAGAACAACAACAAAAAGTCAAATGAAATTGCTTTAGTTTGTATAGTTAAGTTATAATATTTTTGTTTTCATAATGACCATTGAAATTTCTGGTATATGAAATAAGTTTTAATAACTAAACTCCAAAATACAAACATTGTATTTTCAAGAATAAGAATTTTTTATTCAATCAGATATAAGGTAAGAAATAAATATGGTTTCATTTTTCTGGTATCATTTATAGATGTTATCAACTCTATTTTTCATCCAGAGTCCTTAATTCCCCAAAGGAAAAAAGTACTTCATTTGAAAGAATTATGCAAAATAGATTTATTTATTTGCACACAGTTCAAGTTGTGTACTGGCAGTGTGATTAATTTATTGAAATATGATAATTTTGGAAATATTGTATTAGAAAGTAACCATTCCCTTAAACTCTCTATGCATGTGGCCACATACTGTAACAAATTCATCTAAGCAGTCACCCTATTGGAGAAATACTTTGTAAAAACAACATTCAAAACAGCAAAACTACATGTAAAATTTGACCACATACCTACCTTATTTTTTCTTTTCTCACCATAAAATGTTGAATCATTCTAAAAAATCAAATTGTTACATTTTTATGCTGAAAGTTAATTTTAGATCATAATTTTTAAATAAAGGCACTTTTTATTGACTTTATTGCTGGATATATACAGTTTAGCTTCTGATGAATTCTTTTTAAAACTCAACAAATAATGTATTCTCTGTCGGAACAAAATCTACAAGCTATATGTTCAACTTTTAGGTAAAATATAGATTATTATTTGAGATTAATTTATCAACCTGCTTCTGTTGGGGAAGATTTAAGATTTAACTTCTTATAAAAGAGAAGCTTTTTGACCTGCCCGATCCCCATGATTCAAACCAGAGACTTTTTTATACTGAAATCTCAGTTCTTTCATGGGAACAAATGAAGTTCCCAATAGTCTACTCAATTTAAGAACTCACTCTCAGCTCTGCCAATACTACATTAAATATCTTGGTAGCCTTGCTGACTGGTTGAATTTGTTGTCCTTCATTTGATGTTTGGATTGGAACTGATGACAAATTATTCTGTATCTGAGAAGATTAGCAAGGTCTCCTTCAGGGGAGATTTAAAAAAAAAGGAGAGAAAAAAAATGAACTTCAGTTTACCATCAATTTCTTTCTGAATAATGTGTTTGATTCCTTTATTGTTTCTGTGTTTGAACAAATTTAATATCACATTTTCTGTCTTTTCCAGTTGTGGTAAAATAAGGCAATATGCAATATAATGTGCTTGTTATTTAGTTGTCAATCAACATCCATGCATACAAAGATTATCATGGAGCAATATTTATTAAAATGCACATTTTTTCTATGCTATTCAGAGATCTTGATCTGCACTAATATTATAACCTGATATTTGTGGAAGATAATGATTCGTTTTTTCGTCTCTCTTCTGGAATCACTGTAAAAGCTGCTCATTGCTGCAAGCTAAGGTCATATAGCACTCACAGTCTTATTATAATTGACAACTACATCTTGGTTTGAACTTCAATTCAATTTACACAGGTTTTCCTTTACACATTTTTCTCATATATTAGGTAAATAGAATGTTCACACAACCTTAAATCAGTCAAAGGGCAGATAGATGTTTTGTTGTACAAGCTCTCTCCAAATAGCTTGGCAAATAGCTCTCCCTCAGCAGTGAAAAGCCTGATTTCCCTTGGGTAAAAACTTTTCACCATGTTTCATTGAAGAAATGGTGATATGTTTAATATTCTATATAATTAGCAACTTTTTTTTTGATATATGTTATCATTAGTATCAGATGCTGTGCCCAGAATTGCCATAAAACATAATTTCAGAGGTCTTGCTAAGGAGACTGGATGCTTATGTTTCAAAAATGGCATGCAAATTTGCCTGTATCAATTTGCTTCTCAAGTCAATGAAATGATCATTGGTGCTCTCACCCGTAGACATATTGGTGGACTCTGGCTCCAAAGACTCATTGTGTTGCTCACCTGATTTTAGTATTCTGAGTACATTGTCTCCCCATAACTTCTGATTTATAGCACCTCAACAGTCTCATTTCTACATTCCCTAGTTCAGTTTAGTTGCTTTGTAATATACATATTTCCCCTACAGTATTTGCTTTGTTATATGCGTTGTTCTTTTCTTTGAACAATATAAGTTCTTTTTTATTGTTGTTGTTCAGTTGCTTCTTGTTCATTAAGGACCAGTTGAATTTTCTGTTAGAACTTGGTAGTAATGAATATCACTGGGATGGTGTAAACCATCAGGCCTTTAATAGGGGGAGTTTAATTTCTATGAAAATAAAAGAAGAACAAAAATAACAATTGGAACAAACTATAAACTCAGTTTGTGGGTCCAGAGAGCAGCCCATCAAGATTTCTAGGTTCTGGGCTTCAGGCATCTTCAGCTGAAGTGATGAAAGGCAGTGGTGATCTCACAGATTTTCCTGGTTTGCAGTTTAAATGTCATAAACAGTTTTCATACATAAGCTGCTGTGATTTATCTGAAGTTTATATCAAATCATCCAGGTTCAGCATGAAGGGCTTCAGAAAAGAGCCATTGTAATTTCAGTAATTCCAACCAGAAGGGAGATAGAAAAACTGGAAGTATCAGTTTAGAGAGTCATAACCAGATACTGGAGAAGAACTAGAAGAATTCAGAATCCAGGTTGCAGGTAGATTATAAAACCCCCCCAAACAAAACTGAACAGGGCTAGAATCTAATATTTTGTGCACTCTACTTTTCTTCTGAAACAGTATTTCCCTCTGCAGTTACCCCCATTTCTACCAAAGAGAATTAAATTAAGACTAATTTGTAAAATAAGTTTAGTTTCAATGAACTGGAACTATTATTTATGTTAAGTATAGCAAGACTAGTGACTGTTTATATAGTCCCTTTTAAGTTTGATTTGCAGGAACTTTTGACAAGGAATCTCAGATTAGACTTGTAAAAAGCCTCTTAAGGTCAGGAAGTCAAACCAAAGACTTGTCATTGGTCTATATTTGTAACACCTATAGATTTGGGTGAATTTGTTTCTTGTCAAGGTTTCCAAATGTTCTGTGGTTCTTGGGCTCGCCAGGAAGTGATATTCTTTACTTACCTCTAAGGCTGGGAAACCTCAGGCAAGTTTTTCCAAGGGGGATATAATTGCATCCATAAAGTCAACTTTAGTTTTTTAAAGCTGTTTAGTTATTTCTGAAAATATTTCATTCCACTCAAAACTTTGGTAGCATAACCAGTGTTTCCAACCGTGTCTTGTTACGAGAACAGATTCTTATTAAACTTATGCAAGTAAATATATTGACAAAAAAAATAAGAATACTTACAAAAAAGTTTTTGAATTCTGAAAATATCAGGTAAAGAGCAAAAGAAATGTTTCAAATTTTACTTAAAACTATAGTTTACCAAATTGCTATGTTATAAATAGCTTAAAAGAAAAAAAAGTTTCCTTTAATTGGAAAAATAAAACAAAGAACCAGACAAAAAGCCATTAAAAATTATGCTTTTCTGTTTATTCAATCACATGTAGTCTATTTTTGTTTTGCTTGATCTTGGGGTAGCAGTTTTGGGAACCAATCAGTTACATTAGGATTCTGAAAATTCTTACCTATGCCTTATCAATGATATGATCTTAAAGTTGTCAAAAACCTGTACTTATCAGAGTACTTTCCATGAATCTATTTGAAGAAGAAGCCATCTTGGACTTTATCTGATTGCAAGCACTTTTAGAGAAGAATTAAGGTAACACAGTAATTGTCTATGGGTGACAAAGCCTTGAATGGCACCATTACAAATCTGATGAGCATTTAGTATAATAAACAACTGACAAGGAAATTTTGTTATTGTTGTGCCATACATTTTATGACAATAAACAAATTATGACTGAAAGCGTATCAAATTTCTAAGATTTTATACAATAACAATAGTTATGTGAAATATATAGTACACACAACAATAAAGCACATATTAATAAGGTCTATACAAATTTAACTCAAGGAAGGTTAAACATTTTTTCTTATTTGACAGTACTTCCCATATAATTTAACAAATCAAATGAGCCTAATTAGTTTAATATCTTTCTTTTATAGGTCCTATCAGATCTAACAGGGGCCCTCTGGATTGTCTCAAAGTTAGTCTGAGGTCAGACAGAATTAATTTCAAATTTGACTTTGGGAAGTTTGTCAAATGTGAAAAAGTTTAAAACACTTGATTAAATATTATCTTGCTTATCTATTTAATTAAAATGATTAAAGGACAATAAATATTTTCAATAAAATATTTTAAAAGTAAATACAGAAGTTTATAGTTATGACTCAATTTTCCTAAATAATTAAAAACCTAATGAAAGACAACAACAAGCACAGAAATTATCTCATAAAACACAAAAGCTCCATTTTCTAGGCCAATTACTTAAAAGGAAAAGAAAAAACCTTTCACATTTTCAGATCAATATTCCATGGAAACTTTATCATATTAACAAAGACCAAATTTTACTTTTGCATTAATGTACAGTTGACCCTTGAACAACATGGAGTTTAGAGACAGTGAGCCAGTGGACAGTTAAAAATCTGTAGATAGCTTTAACAATTAGTAGCCTAATGTTGTACAGAAGCCTCACTAATAATACAATCTGTCAATTAATATATAGTTTCTATGTTATAGATGTGATATACTATATTATTCCAATAAGGGAAGCTAGAGAAAACAAAATGTTACTAAGGAAATCTTAATAAAAAGAGAATACATGCACACTACTATACATATTTATTTATAGCACATGTGTATTTCGTCAATTTGTAGGGTAAATTATTTATCTAAAATGGTGGGCAACCACAACTGCAGACCTCAATCTGTGGTACATATCAAGTAATTCAGCTTTTTCTTGACATGTGATAACTTTTCTCTGCTTCCGGGGGACACTTTCAGCATCACTAATGGCACTTCAAGAATCTCTTGAGAAATAATATAGGTCCTATAATGTTATTCAGGGTTTTCAGTATTGCACTTAGCATTATGAAAAATACACAAGAAGTAGAAGAGATCACTTTTACTGTGATATTCAATATATTAGGAAGATGAACAGCTCATGCTGAGATAATTAATGTCACATGGCTCTTTAAGTGGATACTCTAAACCCTTGAGCTCATGGCACTAGCTACAGGAGGTGGCTATAAAATTATTACACCAGTATTATATGTACTACAGTTAATTGTATGCAGTCCTAATTTAATGCATCATTACATTTGTTTACTCTTTTCTCAAATGAAAATGGAATCATGTACAGTCTGTGTTTGTATTAATAAATTTTGATTAATTTCAACTTTTAATAATAGATGCATATATTTTATGGTAACAAAAAGTAGACTACAATCTACACATAATTTATGCCTTCACAATATACCATTTTCTTGACATTTTCAATGTTTTTAGGTTACATGGTTTATCTGTGAGTTTTTTCAAATTGTTGCAAACCTCAAGAAAAATTTTCCAATATATTTACTGGAAAAACTTCTGCATATATGTGGACTATGCAGTTTAAAACCATGTTATTCAAGGGTTAACTATACTATTAAAAGTAATTTTTAATAAAATCATATAAATAAATCCATCCAGTTATAGCCATCTTTGACCATATTAGGCAAGATTACTTTTCCATGGTTGAGTCCATCTATATTATATGTATATGTATATCTATATCTATATGGATCTATCAGTATCATCTATCCTCTATGTATATAGATATAGATAAATGAGCACATATATAAACGAAGTACTCCTAAAATTCATTGAAAAAAAACCGACTCGAAAGATATTTTTAAGTTTGTTTGAACTTGAATAATCTGTGGTAAATAAATCTACTTCTAAACTTGTTCATAAAATAAAAATATGACTATTGCCTGAATTGGCAGCATTAAATATAATACATACATACATTCTTGCCTGGATTTTGTAGTCAAAATTTTGTGTTGTCTCTGCTTGATGTTTATGACAATAAAACTATGAATTTCACCTATGAACAAAAGGCACAGTAAAAATTAATTTCCCAGTTGCTCAATGCATGTCAGTCATGCAGCCATAAAAAACGATCCTTTCCCTTTTCATCCATATTTCTACAAAATCTTGTCCTTTGTAGAAACATGGATGAATCTGGAAACCATCTTTCTCAGCAAACTGACACAAGAACAGAAAATCAAACAACACATGTTCTCACTCATAGAAGGGTGTTGAAAAATGAGAACACATGGACACAGGGAGGGGAGCATTACACACTGTGGTCTTTTGGTGGGGGCTATAGTTGGGGTGGGGAGGGTCAGGAGGGATAACATGGGGAGAAATGTTAGATATAGGTGACTGGGGGATGGAGGTAGCAAACCACCTTGCCATGTATGTACCTATGCAACAATCCTGCAAGATCTGCACATATACCCCAGAACCTGAAGTACATTAAAAAAAAGATAGAAAGAGACTAAAAGACTATGTTTAACTTTTTAGTTTCTTTGCTTTTTAGATATTTTTTATAATTACCTGATTTGTTAATATGGAAAATGCTTTTAAATTGGCTAGATTTGTTTAATGTCTCATGGAATTTTTCATGAACAATTCAAACACAATTGTTGAAAATAAATCAGGTGAATGCAAAAAGAATAAATTTTTAAGTAAACATTTCAGAAACAATTCAGCTTTAAAGGTTCTACTTAAAAATAATTACAAAAACCTCTTATTCTTTTGATGGCTTGAAACCTTAAAGTTGTGTTAAGTTAAACTGAATAATAGATATTCATTAAAAATATAGACCCCGCTGAGTATAGTGGCTCACACCTGGAATCCCAGAATCCCAGAACTTTGGTATATTGAGGTGGGAGGATAGCCATTTCAAACAATACACGTATGGCTTAAGAATCAAAATATGTCCTTACCAGTTTCAGTGACATTTGTTCAGAGTGAAGCAGTAGTTCAGGAGTCTGACTTGCCAATAGATTCTGTATCTATCATTCAGTCAGAAGTGAAGACAAAGGCTTCAGAGCATACACTTAGGGTCTAGATAAGAGTCTGGGAGATCCAGT
This sequence comes from Plecturocebus donacophilus, assembly GCA_004027715.1. NCBI lineage: Eukaryota > Metazoa > Chordata > Mammalia > Primates > Pitheciidae > Plecturocebus > Plecturocebus donacophilus. The sequence continues at coordinate 63,044 of PVKP010000193.1, forward strand.
GATGAATCTGATTCGATCCAACATACTAACTGGTAAAGAAAAAAATTATTTAATCATACTATTTTCTTTTCTTTTCTTTTTTTAAATTGTATTTTAGGTTCTGGGGTACATGTGCAGATCATGCAGGATTGTTGCATAGGTACATACATAGCAAGGTGGTTTGCTGCCTCCATCCCCGTCACCTATATCTGGCATTTCTCCCCATGTTATCCCTCCCCAACCTCCCTATCCCATGGTGTCCCTCCCCTAGCCCTATTTTCCTTTTCAACTTTTACTTTTGAATTGTTTTAAAGCATGGGAAAAAAGACTTTATTCAAGACCATCATAAGTACAGGGACCACTGCAATGGGGTTTTGCAATGTGGGAGAGTGATTTGGCTCAACTCCAAATACATCATGGGCAAGTGGGAATTTACAGCCAAGGATCAATGTGGGGGTCAGTGGAAGGAAATTGCAAAGAGGAAACATCAAGGGTAAGGAGTATTATGGCTAAACTGACCTAACAAAATTCTTGCTGCAGACAGACCAAGGTGATCAGATGTGCCTAAGGGATGATGGAGGATGAGGAACTTGATAAGATACCAGTGTTGATCAGATATGATGAATGAGGGATTCTGACTAAACTGACTTATCAGGGTTCTTTGCTATAACTGGATTTTACAAGGAAGTACACAGGTAGACCTAGAAGAAGATTCAGAAGCCTGGCTAAATTTGGCCAAGCAAAGAATTTATTTCCATCTCAACTCTTGGCTTTGCATTTTTTCCTTTTATTCCCTGTATTACCTCTTCCTGTTTTGAAGAATCTCTTGAGAAATAACAGTAAGAAAAATAGATATTTATGAAATATGATGACCTAAACTTTCCTTTAAATTTAGCAAGAAGTGGTCAGTGTTATAGATTGTAGGAATGAACAATATTTAGTTCTGATTTTACAATGACTATATTGTTTTTTAATGTATTAATTTATCTATAAAATATGAATGTTTTTTAAAAAACCCTTAACCTGTGTTTCTCTAATGCATGCATTATAAGAGGTAAAAAGCTGGGCTTCAATAAAAGTTATTATTTCTCAGATTTGTTCTTAATATACTTTTATTCCCTCACTCTCAAACCTTTCCCTTTAATGTCCCCACATCACTTTATTATTTCTTGAAATATCTAGGAGTGTTTGAGATACTTTAACAAAAAACTACCCTATGAGCCACCAAAAGGTAACTATCATTTTACTTCCTTCTTATTTGTTGTCTTGATTTTTCTATCAATCATTTATTGTTTCTTCAGTTAGGCCTTCCCTGAAAGTGCCTATTTAATTTCCCTACCCACTCATTCTCTAACCCACTCTTCTAATATTTAATTAATTTTATTTATGGTGATTACAGGTGTCATATCTAAAAAATTACATTAATTCTGTATCTATTTCCCCTAGTAATGTATAAACTTCATGATTCATCTTGTCCATCATGTTCCTGGTCTTATAGGATAAATGGTAGGCACTAAATAAATACTTGTTGAATGACTTTTAGCAATAAATAGATTGCTGCAGAGGTAATTTCCTTGATTATTTCATTTATGTATTATCTCTGTCTCACCAATTTTAGCACATTCACCTTCATGCATTTTACAAATACTTATTTAGCACCTCCTATGTGTCATGCTGTTTTATAGGAATTAAAAGCATGGTGTCTTGCACATTGTAAGCATTGAACAAATACTTGCTCAAAAATATTTCCAATAATTACATTAACATTGACTTAACTTCAGAAAAGAAAGTTTCTGCGGGATAATTATTGCACTTCAAAATTCATAGCATCCCTTATTTGTTCCTTATTTGCCCTCATTTCTTTATATTTTAATATAAAAAATGAATGACATATTAAAGACACTACAATTCACAAAAGAAATAATATAAAAATTATTTATTAGGTAAACCTTTAAAAAATCATATCTTACAACTGCAAAATCAAAATTGAATTTGTTATTGCTTATATTCTTCTTAATTCCCTCATGTAAAATTACCACAAATGTAAAACTACATGAGAAACGATGTTCTCATATTGTGATTTGTTTCTTAAATACTACTAAAATAGTGATTTCATCTTTCAGTTGTGTCTAATTTTATAGATACTAGGAAAATATGTTTGAATGTAAATTATACACCTATTTAAAGATAGAAAGAGAACAGGTGCAATTATCTGGAAACATTAAGCCAAAAGTTTCCTTTTCATTGGTTCTCTATATATTTTAGAAGACAGCCATGTGTTACATTTTGCTTCTTTGTATTCTTACTGCAACTAAAACATAAAATAAAATATGTTAATTGTGAATGATTGTCTTAATCCGTAACTCTTTGCTTATTCAATTACATAAAAAAGCATTGATTAAATACCTTCTGAAAGTCCAATTGCTTTTAAAATTCTTTAAAGTATACAAAATCATTAGAAGATACAGCAACTGGTTTGGAGTTCAGAACATAGTTGCATAAGTGAAAAATTTACAGGATCATTAAACTATTAGAGAATTCTAAATCCTTGTAGTATAGTTATACCATGAGCTATGTGTTGGTATACTTTGCAGTGGGGGCATGGCTCATAGTCAATGTCAATTATGACTTTTCTTTTTTCATTGGAATATCAAGTACAGAGAGAACTAAAAGAAAAAAATTACTCTGCCATTGAAGTAGATGTTTTATTCAAGTAAACAAGGAGATAAGAGAAGAGGTAAGTTCAACAGAAGATCCTGAATTATATAATGATTTCTTTCAAATATATTAACAAAGGACAAAAGGGTCAATACACAATTTTAAAATCAGATTATAAAACCAATTGCATTATCATGTTTTCAGTGAAGAAAGTAACCTGATTCTGTGGGACAATCTAAATGACCTAGGGCAAAGAGATAGTAGAAAGAATGAAAAGAAAATAATATTTGGAGAGAATTCTCAAAAGAAGAACCAGTCATATTTAGTAAATTATTTGTTAGAAAGCCTAGAAGAAGGTACCAGCTCAACTATCTAGTGATCCATATTCTTGTTGTGTTTATATATAGATGCTCTTTAGTATGCTATTACATTCTGTTATATCAGGATAATATTTACACTGACTTAGATTCCCAAATGCATTATTAAACTCTTTGACATCAGAAACACGTTTGTTTATTTATTTTGACCCAAAACAAAAATATGTTTATACAGACTTAAGTGACTTAAATATATTAGTTCACTGAATGGCAGAGTGAGTATAGTATAATGACATTCACAACCATGAGGAGACAAGAAAAAGTCTGTAAAAAATATATGTTTTACACCTGCTGAATTTGGGTCATTTTGCAAAGGAAACTAGAAATAATCCATATGTAAACCAGTAAAATAAAAATATGGCACTGAAGACAGGTCAATGACAAAGTTACATGAAAGAAAATTTAGAATTTAGAGTATAATATATGAGTATTGGTTGGATCTCTCAGAGACTGGATGTTGGAAAACACAATAGTAAATTTGAGGAAAAAATATATGTAATGGTTATTAACGTACCAGAGGTAAATCAGTACATACAAGGAAGAAATATATATATATTTGCTTTCTTACCCAGGCTGGAGTGCAGTGGTGCAATCTTGGCTCACTGCAACCTCCTCCTCCTGGGTTCAATTGATTCTACTGCCTCAGCCTCCCGAGTAGCTGGGACCACAGGCATGTGCCATTATGACCAGCTGATTTTTGTATTTTTAGTAGAGAAGGGGTTTCACCATGTTGGCCAAGATGGTCTCACTTCTTGACCTCGTGATCTGCCTGCCTTGGCCTCCCAAAGTGCTGGGATTACAGGCGTGAGCCACCACGCCAGGCCAACAAAAATGTTTTTTTTTTTTTAAAGTATTTTTAAAAGACCATTACATTTGGACATAATGAGGTTATTAGCTTTTTTTTTTTTTAAGTTTGTCTTAGTGAAACAAAAGTAATAAGCAGTAGTGCCAGGTCTGTCCCACAGACCCTGGCTGATAGATGGATGAAAACAGTACTCAAGACACAGATATGCACCGTAAGAGCAGCTAGGGGTTAGCCTAGCTCTAGTGGCCTAAGTGCAACCGCCTCGAGAAGCTGGAGTGGCTTGCTTTTATTCATTGCAGGCATAATGCCCAAAGCTGGGAGCAATCACAACCTGTAGGTAATTAACATTTATCATTCCCCTTTCAGGGAACAGTCACACGCATGGATGATCAAAGATCACTTTCTGGTTGACATAAGTAAACAAGCCTGTTTAAGATAAAGTCCCCCACACTCCTTTGTACCTACTCTTTACCCTCTGTCTCAGGGTTAAAGAATAGCTGCCTTCAGCTATTCTCCTGTGAAGTTTTGCAGAGTCTTCTGACCTTTCAGAAGGCCTGCTCTTTTCCCCATAGTTTCTCCCACCACTTTGAACAATCTCCTACACAGTAGATTAAAGAAATTGAAGAAATAGTGATTTACCATACACCAATCTCTACATTAAAATGACCAGAAAAAATTTTACCAAAACAAAAGCATTAGAAAATAATAAAGTAGAATTGAAAAAAGAATAAAGGAATAACAAGGGAGAGGCAATACTTGGAATCTTCAAAATGTGAGACATTGATGGGGGACACACTGAATGAATCTGTTACATGCCATATTTCAAGGGAAATGTGTAGTCAGCAATTACTGATGGGGTAGAAAGGCAGAATAAAATTCAGATATATGTTTACCACTAAGACAAAAAAAAATTGAAATCTTCATTGCTTGGGTTTGTTGCAGCATATGTCTAGGTAATTCTATGTTTCCACGTATATCACCTTTATGTTATCACATTTAATTAGCCAAAGCAAGCCACATAATAAAGTGTAAAAAAATACAGTGCTCTATGTGCCTAAAAGTAGAGGTGAACTGAAACTTGATGACCTATAATAATGATGAGGACACCAACTGATAATAAATAAACCAACCATAATTAACAAGACAACATTTTAAAAACTATATAATATATGAACATCATCTGCACTATTAATCTGAAAGTCTTCATGCAAAGTCATAAATAACAAACTTAGCTGTAAACTACTGGATTACTTTTAGTCCATATTCCTCCCTCCCAACCCTTCTGAATCCTAAGGATTCAATGCCATAGTTTCACCTTTGTTGAGATTTTCTCTTTTATTTGTTTCTGGAAAAATCCATTCCTCTTAATTTCAACTTACAATTTTTTTCTTCTTCAATCCATTCTTTGGCAGATGCTGTTCTTGCTCCACACATCTCTTTTTCCTTTTCCTCTTCAGTACACATTGGCTCCAATTCCAACTGCCAGTACAGGACTTTGGTGTCTGGAATCCACTTTACCAGCTGCATGCAAGCCAGAAGTGGAAGGAAATTAACATACCCAAGGAGAAGTCCTCTTCTATTAATAACCTAGCTGTGTGATCTTTAAGTATATTAGCTTCCTTTTCTCCTAGCTGAGATAACAATGGTTTGCATGTTTTACACAGGTAGAGCCCCACAATTTTCCAGCAGGATCAAGCTCCGGTTTTCTACTGGCAACTGGATATTGTAACTTAAGTAATAATTTGCCAGATAACAACTTCTTCATTGGTGCATTTCATCCCTATTTCACTTTCTTCTCATCTATCAGTATTTCCTACAATCTTCTTCCAAATTAGCTATTTGAGTTTCCTCAGCATCTGTTTCTAGAAGCAACCTAAACTCAGATAAAATCTTTCAAGTTATTTTTCTCCATACAAGTTTTTATTCCTTTGTTCTCTAACTCTGTGTATACGACCATCATCCATGAAATTAGCAAAATGGAAACCTACCAGATATTAACTATTTCTCCCTCTCTCCCATTTAAATCTCATAAATCCATGCCTGTTCTCTATGACACCTGCCACATCATTATGCTATGTCAAAAATCAACTTTGGCTTAGATTGCTAAAACAAACTTCATCCCCTTTACTAGTTTTGCCACCTTTATATTTATGATCCACACAACAGATTGAATACCTTGTTAAACTATCAACACTAAATATGACATCAAAATATTATTGATTTTTAAAATTGCTCTTAGAAAAAATTAACTCCTAAATGTGTTTTCCCTGTGTTTTCATGGCCTGGCTCCTATGTTTCCCTTCAACCTCACTTCTTTCCCATTCATTTTTTGGAGTATGTTTTCCAATGTTACTGAAATAACAAAAACTAAGTAATCCTTGGAAGGGGGAATTTAAGTTGGTGGAGGAAGGTATTTTTGCAAGTGTAAATTCCAATGACAAAAGACCAATAAAGGATTTAGAAGAGTGGGAAATAACTTTATTGAGAAGAACACAAAACCTGTTTAAAGCTATATACAAATATATTTACAATATATTTCAATATATTTTCAATATATGTTTTCAATATATGTTGACTATATGACATAGAGAGAAAAAAATTGACTTTTAAAAAATAAAAGCAGGAACAAATTGTTTTGCCCTTACACGAAGAGAAATTGAGATGACTGTGTTGTTCTTAGTCTACAAACTAAATTCCCCAAGAGGTGATCATTTAGAGATTTTTATAATGCTTCATAGGAAATATAGTAAATGTTCTATTTTTTGTTTTGTGGTGTGGACATCAATATATTGGCAATAATTATATCCACTTTGTAAGTTACAAATCAGGACATGTGTGTCCATAACTTTACAGTTTCTGTTTCTGTGTGTCTAGGAACAATTTGAAATGTGGTTTTATAGGAAAATACTTCTCTAACCTGAGAAGAATGGTGCACATTGAGATAAGATATATACATTGCTATTAAATTTGTCTTTTTATTCATAGGAAAGGACATGGTCCTTCATATGTATGATGCTTTTTATTTGCCAACAGTTCCTATTAACGAAATAAAATACAATAAAAAGATCTGTCTCTTTTAATGCTACCACTGGCAAATAGTAATAGTTTTTCCGGAAGACTAAAAAAAGGAGGACAATTAAGAAATTTTTGTGGAGAGAGAGAATGTAAAGAAAAAATATCCTGTCATGACTAAGCATTTGTTGACAGTATCTTCTGAGAGTTTCCTTGTCCCACCTCCTGTAGTTATCATTAAAATTAATATTTATTTACTAATGATTTTATCCACTTTTAATATCAGTCATAGGCTAGACAATAAAGATACATAAGCCAAAGGCAAATTGCTTGAGTCAAACAGCAGATATGCAAGCAATTATAAAACACTATAAAATTGTTATTCTCTAATATTATATGCAAGATAGTGTGAAAATCTGGGGTAAGGATTGTGTAGAAAAATGCTGAGAGGGTTAGTAAAATAATTAATTTTAGAAAGATAACTTCACTAAGGGCCACAGAAGCAAGGAGAACTGTTAAGTCAGTTCCTTGGTATTATATGAATAAGAAAAGAGTTTAGAGCATTTTATTTCACTTTTATTGGGTCAGAATGCTATATATATTTACCTTCATGACACAACTAATTATTTCCAACCAGCAAACATGGTAGGGATTAAAATGATTTAAATTATAAGATATTAAATCAATCAATCAAATGAAAATTTAAGTATTTTTTATTAAATTTAGTCAAAAGAACGTCATATAATATTGATGGTGTAGATGAAATTCTGACATTCCCACCAATGGAAATCAATAATATTATTAAGTAAAATAAGTCTTGAATAAAATTTTTGCTTTCAATCCCACACTGAGTCATTTATTTTACATATGTTTTGATTTTTTTATATCTTCCATTTTTTTGTCTTTATTTCTTCTCCTGGATAAAATTTCCAATTTTTACCTTATGGTTATTGTTGTAAATATAATTGCCAAAAATGAATTATTACTCAAAGATCTTAGGGGAAAACAATCACATGAGGAAAATACAATAGAAACTGAGTAATAATTTGTTTTCTCATTCATCTTTATTTTTGAACATAAAAATAAACATTTGACTAAGGAAATAAGCTATGAAGTAAAATGTAAACTAAGCCATTAAGTAAAGCAGTACAATTGATTCCACAAATGTATGTAGACAGTGCTATAAATGGTATATGTAAATCCTGCCATTGACTTAAGTGAGGAAGGTATGGAAAAAATAAGGAATTTTAGAAGAACTGCAATTACTCCTAGTACAGATTTGTAAGGAGTAAAATTCTTACCTTGGTTACTGTATTTAGAAAGAGACTAACAGTATAATGGTTAATGAAAACTGTTGTAGGCATGTGTAACAAATATTATGTTGTTAAATCTTCCTCTTTCATTTATTTCTCTTTTGCTCTTTCCCTTATTATTCTTTAAGAATTTTCCTTTTCAGATTTCAGGATCCATATTGTTTTCACTTACTCAAAATACTATTCTTTGCTTTTTGATGGGTTGAATGAGATCACTAACACTTTGCAACTTGCACATCTTTCAGTGATGGTCCCTGAAGACAGTCAAAAGTAAAAGTGAAGAAATGTTACATTTGACTCTGGCAAGTACTTGGAGTAAAGAACTGTGTCTGGTCAATACAGAGCCTATTAATTTTCATCTTGGTCTGATGATTGTTGCTTCTGCTCCCTCCTCAGAGGTAAATTATTTTGAAACAGCACAAAAACTACTCAGAAGTCTTAGAAACCATACAAGATGTTTTCTTTCTAATAGTCCAGGTATCACTGAGTTGCACACAGTGAAGAGATGAGAATTTGGTTTTATATATATATTTCCTGCCATGGGCACCTCTTAAAGTGATCTGTAATGTGGATAAATTTCAGTCTGAGTAATTCCAGAGCTGTTAGGTGAGTGCTTTACGAGAGTTTGCCTTTGGATATTAGAGCCCATTTTGTTGATAGGAAGAATGTTGGCTGGGACCCCAAGCTGATTTGTTACGCTTTTCTAGGAAGATGAGGTTTTTTTTTTTTTTTTTTTTTTTTTTTTTTGGTTAACTGGAAAAGTCACTAGCTCAGTTTTTTTTCAATGGCCTGTGATGGGTACATAGGACATACAAACATGAGTTTTAAATAATTCCTGTACTCTAGGTGTTTATTCTAGTGAGTCTGGCTGCCACATAAGCATATAGTTATTACAGTTGGGTGTGAAAATTGGAGATTGCCCTAACCTGATGGGAAAATAGAGGTGCAGAACTGAATTAGTGCAATGATATTGAAAAAGCTACAAAGAAAATATGACACTTGAATTTGAGTTTGAAGTAGGTGTTTATCAAATATGCTCATCGGATTTACCAAATTTTTAAGAGATATATCAAGAAAAGACAAAGGACTTACAATTTAAAAGGTACATAAATCATGGCACGCATGAGAAAATTGCCACTAATTCAGTGTGGCTATGTTTTAGGATGGGAACATAAAGAGAAGAAAATGAGAATAATTTAGTCTAGATGTAGAATCCTTTTAATGTATTCAAAAATAATTAAGAAAAATGGAAAGATTGGAAGCAGAAAAGTGGCAACTGAATCTGGCATTTACTTAAAGTAAAAATTCTGGCAGCAATATGGTAAATGGATTGAGAAGAAATAATGAAATCACAGAAAGCTGTAAGACAGTTATATTGCAGTTATTCATGAGAAATGCAAAGGATCTGCTAAAGGGGTTAGGGATGCTGAAAGGAGAGAAGACTCTTGAAAGATTTGTTTTAGTAAGAGAATACAGATAATTGAGTAACTTATAATTTGGATGATTATTTTTGCTTCAGCCAATGAATAGCTGATAATATTCTTAAGATAAAAAAGATAAAACTAGGAATAGCTTTGGCAAAAGAAATTTATATAATTGCTAATATTGAATTTGAAATTACCTGTAGGGCATTTAGGTAGGTGATTATTCTCTCTTATTTACACTTTGCCTAAATTCATATGCTTGAGATACAAGAAATGCCATGAATAAAGTTTTAGCTGTTGTAAATATACAGTATTGAATGGTTCAAAAGATGATGAAAGCCCCCATTAACAAGGAAAATAAGAAAATAAAAAGACCAAGAATAGAAGTATGAAGGATCTGAAACATTTAGGATTTAGCAGAAGAAAAGAGAGAGAGTATTGATTACTGATCTGAGAAGGAAGAGAATCAGGGGACAGTATTCCAGACACCAAGAAAAGAGGGATATTCTGTGAAACATTAACTTATACTTTCCTCTATGTCCTTAGCCTGAGCTCTCTTTTGAGAGTGCATTCCTTTTTTACTATTCCCCTTTTTGAACTTTTACTTTAGGTTCAGGTGTACATGTGCAGGTTTGTTATATAGGTCAATCGCGTGTCATGGGGCTTGGTATACAGATTATTTTGCCTCCCAGGTAATAAGCATACTACCTGATAGGTAGTTTACTTTCAAAGTGTCAGCCAAACATCCAAGCTTTACTCTCTAGTTATATCTGCTTCAAATTTTCCACCTCTGAAATTGACATATTTGGGGAAAATATGTTATCTTGTACCATGCATTACTTATGCAATATAAATATTAAAAATCTTTTCAGGTTTGCAATTAGTATCCTGTATATGACTTCAACTTTTAAAGGCCAGTGTGTAAAAGGCTTCAAAAGTCATAAAATAAGTTTATTTATTTTGTATCAGTGACCTGGGGTAGCAGAAAAGAATAGCAGATTTCTACAAATGTTCCACATTCTGGCTTGGCACTCTTTTCACTACCACCTGCTCTATCTGGATGTGCCAATTGCCCACTCTTCATGTAGGAGGAGAATAGGATGTAATGTGTACTGCTGATAACTTCTAAGATTCATACAGAATGTGTCACAGAATATATTTGTATGTATTTATGGCCCATTTTATACAATAATGTAAAATTAAAATAATTCAGAGCAACTTTATCACGACTGACGTGTTTATCTAAAGACAGCCATTTTAAATGTGAAAAACCATAGAAACAGCCTTTCAGAATAGACTAAAAAAAAAAGCAATGATGTTTTTATATCCAGAACAAATTTGTCCCAGAGAGAATCTAGGCATTATTTCATCATTCAGTTTTATTTACTTGTAGTTTATTTTCTTGAGACATATATTGGCTTAATTTGAACAGATGGATTAATGTTTTAGATAAGGCATTTAGCCATAAGCTATTTTGTATTTAGGTTCTTTTTAGAGCTATTCACCATATCATACCATCGATCTATATACGGAATTGCCCATTCAAATCAATGATGCATTCTGAATAAAAATACACGGCAAGATGCAGAAATTACAAACACTGACATAGGCTTTATAAACTAAAATATCTCCTATTTTGTCTAACTTATTTGGGAGGATTGTCTGCTGTTTTTTGTAATACTAAACAGAAGCAGACTGAAGCTGACTGAAGATGCAGCACCATAGCCATTCAATATATATTTAGCTAATATTTCTCCCTTTTGCAAATGGAAAATGACAGTAAAATGTGCATTAGTGGTGATTTTTCTAACTATTCTTTATTCTTTGAATTGATTTTTGTAAGAGAACTCTGAGTTTAGCAATGATTATGAAAATAATATTGTCTAGCTTAACATGCCTTAAAATCACAAGAATTTCAAGAGAGTACATAAAATAGAACAAAACTATGAATGAAACCAGGTTACATAAACTATTACTAAATAAGTGGTCATCTAATGATCATAATTCTCAAATTTACCAGATGAAGTTAAATTGTAGAAACACTTCTGAGAGGTAACAAGTGAAGGCAGTTATTGGCCTCCACCATAACTGCAAGAGTAAAGCAACATTTTGTTCTTTTACCTTTCTTTCTTTTCTGTTCTACTTCAATAACACTGAAACTTCATTTATCCATATCATTATTTTGACATTAAGGCCGAAATAGTTGTCAAGCAAAAATGCATACAATCAAATCATTCTTTTAATTTTTTTCTAAAATATGTATAAAACATATATTATAAATAACACTGCAGATGGGACAATATTAAGACATTCACTTTACCTTTTCATAACATTCATGTTAGATCTTCAGGGTACCTAATTGAAAAAAATGTTAATGTGTGGTTCATATATATGGAATAATATATAATACACTAAAAAGTGTATTAAACATTTGTATTATAATATAAATATGATTTCATGTGGTCTTTTCTTGTTGCCAAGGAGAATATTAATGTTTACTCACCAAAAGGCAAATCTGTTGGTGAAATAATTTGATTAAATAACCATATTTAAAGAACATAAACTATATTCCAAATAAAGAGATTGCACATACATCAATGTTTCATAAACATTTTTATCACATTTTTTATAGAACTGCATATTTGACTATTTGAAATTTGCTTTCAATAATGTTCTGACTTATAATTTATATTGTTATTTGGCGGTAAACCCATATACTTAACACAAAAATAATCAAGGGGTAAGAAATCTTAGTGAAAATAAAAAAATTTAACTTGAAAGCTCAAGTTTTTAAAAACACCAAGGAAGTTTATAAGAACAAGAAAATGCAAACCCCAGATTTCCTATAGGAAGCAGTTTTGAATCTACTGCATACATGAATACATTTCCCATGATGTCTTTAAAATACTACTCTAAAAATCAAAATGACTTAGACCCAGTTAGTTTTCTAAGCATTTGTCTACAAGAGCTGTAAAGAGACATTATAGTGTTCCCTTTGAGCTCCTAATTATATGCAAAATAATTTCTTCTTCAAGCCAATGAGATGAACTAATGTCAAAACATACCCATAGATAACTACATTTACATTGATTCATAAGTTATGTGTATTTATCTGAACTAAAGAAATACAACTTAGAAAGTGATTACCAAATATAATTTGAGTTTACAAATTGATCTTCCTGATGATAGTTGTTTTTAGTATTAATTATCAACTGAGTTCAATGATGTTTCATAATCCAAGATGATCTTCACAGTATAAATTTAGAAAAACTCTAAATATTCAGCATAAATAATAATAGATGTGTACACTGCTTTATATATGTATGGAAGAATAACACTATTTATTAAAACGTTATTCAATTGTTTTGTTCACAGACTTTTTATTATACATTATTGCAATTCTGGGTTATATACATTTTATTAGCTGCATACTGTATTAGCCTAAAAAGTAAAACAAACATAGTCTTTCTGTTTGTTGGCATATGTTAACTGTAGTCACTGTGTGTGAGAAGAATCAAATTTATTTCTTACATTTTTTGTATTCTTTCAAAAAATAACACCAAGTATTTTTATACTCAGAAACAGATTTTTAGAATCCATCTGTAAACAATATTCTTCTCTTATCTCTGAAACACCTACTAAATGCTCATTGAATCTTCTACATAATAAAGGATTTAAGCAATATATTTATTTAAAAAAACCACACAACTATATTGAGGGAAGGTTTGTTGTTAAATATGGTAGATTAAACAAACATATTTACCTCCTTTCCCTTACTGAAACTGTCCTACACATTATTAAATGTATTTACATTAGTAAACTATACATTGGTAAATGTATTTTTTTAAATATCATATAAGTGCCATCCAGAGATTGAGTGTGGAAGAGGGGACAGCAAAAACAAAATAATGTAAACCAGAAAATCCTTAGCCTGTTGTACAAAAAAAAATTCAGAATAGCATAACTTCCATCTTAGAATGCCCTCCACCAAAAAAAAAAAAAAAAAAAAAAAAAAAAAAAAAAAAAAAAAAAAAAAAAAAAAAAAAAAAAAAAAAAAGCTTTGTAATGTATCATACCAGTTCCTCTGAAAGGAAAAGTATGGAATAAACCAAGATAATTGAATTAAAGTATTTTAAAGAATCCCTGAATCATTTCTCCTTTCAGCATGTTAACTGACCCCTCTCCTCTCAGGCAAAAGATATATATCCCCTGGAGAGGATTAAAATAAAAATAAATGCAGGAGGGATGAGAAGAAACAAGAGCTACTGGAGAGGAGTGAGTAATATATAACATCAAAGGTATGCACAATGCTTTCATACCAGATGCTATGACTCAGGTATTCTTTTTCTGCTCACCTCCAGTGTGCTAGCAGCATACCTAGCAGTCAGTTGTTGGGATGAGGCTTCCCTGGGGTATCAGAAAAGATAAGGAACTTGTACATACTAACAATAGGGTGTTCCCAAGGAAAGACTCTGACTAGGTTGTCTAAAAAGTAAGATCACAGGAACAGGTCTGCCATATCAGACTTCTACTTGCTACTTTTAAGTAGGAAGAGATAGCAAAGAATTGCCAGATATATGTGTAAAACATATGATAGGAAAGAAGAAGAACAAAACAGTTATCTAGGAAAAAGCAATTTATAGTATTCTGATATTATGTCAGTGGGAAAAAAAATCTTTTTTGAAATATATTTTATTATTTACCTAAAAGATATACAAGAAGCTATTGCATCAATAAGAGTGGGATGCCATAGAAAACAAAACTTGGAATTTATCCATTTCTTCCAAGTTTTCTTTTCTATGGCACCCCAAGAATGGGTAAATTCCTGGATACATACACCCTCCTAAGAATAACCTAGGAAAAAATTGAATCCCTGAATAGACCAATAACAAATTCTGAAATTGAGGCAGTAATGAATAGACTACCAACCAAAAAAAAAAAAAAAAAAAAAAAGCCCAGGACCAGATGGATGGATTCATAGACAAATTCTACCAGAGGTACAAAGAAGAACTGGTACATTCCTTCTGAAACTGTTCCAAACAATAGAAAAAGAGGAACTCCTCCCTACCTCATTTTATGAGACCAGCATCACCCTGATACCAAAACCTGGCAGAGACACAACAAAAAAAAGAAAATTTCAGGCCAATATACCTGATTAAAATTGATGCGAAAATCCCCAATAAAATACTGCCAAACCAAATCCAGCAACACATCAGAAAGCTTATCCAACAAGATCAAGTAGGCTTCATCCCTGGGATGCAAGGCTGGTTCAACTTACACAAATCAATAAACGTAATCCATCACATAAACAGAACCAGTGAAAAAAAACATATGATTATCTCAATAGATACAGAAAAGACCTTTGATAAAATTCAACAACACTTCATGCTGAAAACTCTCAATAAACTACATATCGATGGAACGTATCTAAAATAGAACTATTTATGACAGACCCACAGCCAGTATCATACTGAATGAGACAAAGCTAGAAGCATTCCCTTTGCAAATCGGCACAAGACAACAGTGCCCTCCCTCAACACTCCTATTCAACATAGTACTGGAAGTTCTGGCCAGGGGAATCAGGTGAGAGAAAGAAATAAAGTGTATTCAAATAGGAAGAGAGGAAGTCAAATTTTCTCTGTTTGCAGATGACATGATTGTATATTTAGAAAATCTCATTGTCTCAGCCCAAAATCTCCTTAAGCTGATAAGCAACTTTAGCACAGGTTCAGGATACAAAATGAATGTGGAAAAATCACAAACATTCCTATACACCAATAATAAACAGAGAGCCAAATCATGAATGAACTCCCATTTACAATAGCTACAAAGAGAATAAAATACCTACAAATACAACTTACAAAGGATGTGAAGGACCTTTTCAATAACCACAAATCACTGCTCAAGGAAATAAAAGAGGACACAAACATATGAAAAAATATTCCATACTCATGCATAGGAAGAATCAATATCATTAAAATGGTCATAATCCCCAAGGTGATTTATAGATTCATAGATTCAATACTATCCCTCTCAAGCTATCATTGCCTTTCTTCACAGAATTAGAAAAAACTACTTTAAATTTTATGTGGAACCAAAAAAGAGCCTGTATAGCCAATTGAGCAAAAAGAACAAAGCTGGAGGCATCAAACTACCTGACCTCAAACTATACTACAAGGCTATAGTAACCAAAACAGCATGGTACTTGTACCAAAACAGAGATATAGACCAATGGAACAGAACAAAGGCCTCAGAAATATGCCACACATCTACAACCATCTGATCTTTGACAAACCTCACAAAAACAATGAGGAAAGGATTCCCTGTTTAACAAATGGTGTTGGGAAAACTGGCTAATCATATGTAGAAAACTGAAACTGCACCTCTTCCTTACACGTTATACAAAAATTAACTCAAGATGGATTAAAGACTTAAACATAAGACCTAAAACCATTAAAAACCCTTGAAGAAAACCATTCAGGACATAGGATGGGCAAACACTTCATGACTAAAACACCAAAAGCAATGGCAACAAAAGCCTAAATTGACAGATGGGATTTAATTAAACTAAAGAGTTCTCCACAGCAAAAGAAACTATCATCAGAGTGAACAGGAAACATACAAAATAGGAGAAAATTTTTGCAATCTGTCCATCTAGGAAAGGGCTAATATCCAGAATCTACAAAGAACTTAAATAAATTTACAAGAGACAAATAAATGACCCCATCAAAATGTGGGAAAAATATATGAACAGACACTTCTCAAAAGAAGGCACTTATGTAGCCAATAAACACATGAAAAAAAGCTCATCACCACTGGGCCATTAGAGAAATGCAAATCAAAACCATAATGAAATACCATCTCACACTAGTTAGAATGGCGATCATTAAAAGTCAGGAAAAAACAGATGCTGGAGAGGATGTGGAGAAATAGGATCGCTTTTACACTGTTGGTGGGAGTGTAAATTAGTTCAACCATTGTGGAAGACAGTGTGGCGATTCCTCAAGGACCTAGAAATAGAAATTCCATTTGACTCAGCAATCCCATTACTGAGTATATACCCAAAGGATTGTAAATCATTTGACTGTAAAGACCCATGAACACATATGTTTATTGCAGCACTATTCACAATAGCAAAGGCTTGGAACCAACTCAGATGCCCATCAAGGATAGACTGAATCAAGAAAATGTGGCACATATACATCATGGAATACTATGCAGCCATAAAAAAGTATGAGTTCATGTCTTTTGCAGGGAAATGGAGGTAGCTGGAAACAATCATTCTCAGCAAACTAACACAAAAACAGAAAACCAAATACCAAATGTTCTCACTTATAAGTGGGAGTTGAACAATGAGAACACATGGACACAGGGGAGGGAACATCACACACTGGGGCCTGTCAGTGGGCGGGGGGCTAGGGAAGGGATAGCATTAGGAGAAATACCTAAGGTAGATGATGGGTTGATGGGTACAGCAAAATACCATGGCACATGTATACCTATGTAACAAACCTGCACATTTGGCACATGTATCCCAGAACTTAAAGTATAATTTAAAAAAATTCTAGTGCAGGAAATTTAAAAAGGAAAAAACTTGGTCATTGTAAAAAAAGAGCTCTTTAAAACTGGAAATGGAATTGGAAATTAGATAAAGTACATGGAAGTGATAAAAGAGAATGTTGAGAAAGTTTCCTGGACAATAAAAATAAAGAAATAAATGGATAATGAGAATGAAAAGACATTTTCAGAACAAGTAACGTATGTAAATAATATATATATTTTTAATTACCAGTATGTAAATAATATTTTTAGGAAGAGAGAAGAAAGAAAATGGAAGAGATGAAATATGAGGTAGAGAATTTGGAGCTAAATTAGTATTAAATACACAGAAGATGAATAAAGCACGCAAATAGAATATTACTTTCAGAGAAAGCAGAAGTGCAAGAAAAAAGCATACTTTTGATATACAATATGTAAATTATGTTTGCATTGTCATGAATTCTAAAGTTTTATCTAACCAAAATTAATAAATAGCTATATTGTGAGGATAAGAGAACAGAAAACATGTGTGCCAGTGGTGGAGTGGTATAAGGAATGAAAGTAAAAGAAAGCCATTTAGTTTCCACAAAGAAAAGATTTATCTGAAATGAAAACTAAATGTATTAACATAATTTTTAAAATAAAATTATAAGCATGCTATTTAGCAATATGGTTAGATATCCCAAAATGAGTAGCTGAGAGAGTTGAAAATCTCTGTCTTTTAGAGAAAAACAAGCTATGGATTTATTTGACCATAAATTATATGTGGAAATTTCAGATAATAATGTAATTATATTTAAAAATGGGATACACCAGCCAGGGCTGGTGGCTCATGCCTGTAATCTCAGCAAGTTGAGAGGCCGAGTTAGGTGGATTGCTGAAGCCTAGTTCCACATACACCATCTCTACAAAAAAATGCAGAAAATTAGCCAGACGTGGTGGCACATGCCTGTATTCCCAGCTATTTGGGAGGCTGAGGTGAAAGGATTGCTTGAGCCTCGGAGGTTGAGGCCGCAGTAAGCTATGAGCACACCATGCCCTCTAGCCTGGGTGACAGGGTGAGATCCTGTCTCAAAAAAAAAAAAAGGTATTAACTATAGAATAGTATGACCAAAGAGTAGTAATCAGTAGTAGTACAGATTTTAATACAGAGAGAGAGAATTTGATTATTAAAAATCAAAATAGATGGCAGCAGGTGCCTGTAATTCAGCTACTTGGGAGATTGCACAAGAGTTGCTTGAACCCGGGAGGTAAAAGTTGCACTGAGTTGAGATACTATCATTGTACTCGAGCCTGGGTGACAGAGCAAAACTCTGTCTCAAAAAAGTAAATAAATTTTAAAAAAATATATATATATACACACACACTCAGACATATATGTATATATGTATATATATGTCTGAGTGTGTGTGTGTATCTGTTTGAAAATAATAGCTGAACAAAGCTGACAAATGTAGACCTTGAAATCCAGTGGAGAAAAAAACATACAACCTGCCCAGTAAAGCAGGAGAATACTACCCACAGGAAAATTTTTAAATTTCACTAACCATTGCAACAGAAAATGTACTACCATGCTTTTATTAGAGAATGCATTCTGAATGTTACACCATACAGTGTGACTCAGACAGCAGTTGAGAAATTTTCAGATTGGATTTAGACTAAATATACTCTGTATATTTGAGATAATCATCTAAAGGGCCCATTGTCAATGCATTCAGAATCATAAGCTCTACTTCCTGTCAATTTTGCTGCATTCTAAAGACACTTTACAATCTTTATTGCAATACACTGTGAACAATCCTTCAATCCTGCAACTCAGTTAGTGTTACCAACAAAGATGTGAAATGCTCTATAAAGGTAAACCAGATAAAGTGGATCAATATGGATGCTGGCAATATAAACCCTCTGGCGTATGAGAAATGCCATGATGATGCAGGCTGAGTAGCTGATATTGTGCTACTGAAAGGCTCTCTATAAAAGTTACAAAAAACAAAACAATCAATCTGATTAAAAAAAATCCCTTCAGATATTTCAGAATTGAATAGAAACATTGCTGTCTGAGAGCCTCTCATGATGACCCTTTAACATTCATATGCAGGATATAGAATGTCTGAGCCTGTTCTCTCCAGTTTCCCACCTACTGTCTGAGATTTTACCCCTTCAGCTGTGACATAGTTACACACAGAAAGATTGGACTGTTTTAAGTCTATATAATATTCTCAGGTTATCCTCCGCACTTTTGGTTTTCTTACCACTCCATCCCACAGAGCTTCTACTATCTTCATATCATCTTTCATCAAAAACTTCCACTCTAAATTTTTCAGGTCTAGCATGTAAGGAGTTTAGAAGTTGCCACTCTAAATAAGAACTCAACAACCTGAGAAATCAGCAACTCTTCTAAGAGCTGTCAGAGAAGTGAGAACACAGTGCAAACTGCTGTGCCCCAAATTGGACAGACAGACAGATCCAGAGAATCACAATTTGCTGGAGCAGAAACCCAGGAAAAAACTTCAATGGGAACAAATGCTGGGATAGGGAATCCTAAACTGTAATTGATGAATCATAATTTAGAGAGTTAAAAACTCCAGGGGATCACAGTCATAGGAGAGTCCGACAATTTTCTGAGTTTTACTTCCAGTAGTTCCACCAGGTGTTCACAATAAATATCAGGAAAAAATCTCCTCTTACTGCTTGTAGGAGGAAAGAAAAAGGAATCATTTTGAAATAAACTACAGCATTCTGTAAAATTCACATTCTGAGAAATTTTCAGATTGGATTTGGACTAAATATACTCTGTATATTTGAGATAATCATCTAAAGGGCCCATTGCCAATGCTGATATTAACATTTTTAAAGCCCTTCAGGAGAAACTGATTTTACCAGTGGTTAACCTACTAGGTTTTATCAGCCTGAACTACCTGGGAAGAGAAATACCCAAATCCAACCAACTCTAGCTTTCCATGTGAAGAAAGGGAAATACCCAAATTCTCTCCCCTTTAGCCGTCCCGTTGCACCCATGGATGGAAAAATATCTGCTCTCAGACAACAATGGAATTAAGTTAGAAATCAATAGCAGAAAGATAGCTGGAAAACACCAAAATATTGAAAATTAAATAACACATTTCCAAAATAGATGGGCCAAAGAAATACTATCAAGATAAATTTTTTTAAAAAAAATTAAACTACATAAAAATAGAAACACAAAAATTTGTGGGATGCAGTAAAAGCAGCATTACAGGGAAATATATAGCATTGAATGAATATATTAGAAAGCAAGAAAGACCTAAAGTCAATAATCTAAGCCTTCTCCTTTTAAAAAATTATTAGAAAAGAACAAATTCAAAGTATGAAGAAGAGAAATAAAAGTTGAAGCAGATAACAATAAAATTGAAATCAGTAGAGAAAATTAATTAAATGAAAATCTGTTTCTTTGAAAAGATCAATAAAATCAATAAGCCTGAAAAATTGTTAAAGAGAAAGGACACAAGTTAATAATATTAGACATAAAAGAGATGATATTCTCCTGTGAAAATTAAAAGTATTTTAAGGGACTATTAGGCACCACTTTATGTTCATAAATTTGATAATCTAGATGAAATGGACAAATTCTTTAAAAGATACAGTCTTCCAAAAATCATACAAGGAGAAATCAAAAATCTGTATATGCCTACATCCACTTAAAAACATAATCATATTGGACATGGTGGCTCATGCCTGTAATCTCATCACTTTGGGAAGCTGAGGTGGGCAGTTCATGAGGTCAGGAGATTGAGACCATCCTGGCCAACATGGTGAAACCCTGTCTCTACTAAAAATACAAAAATTAGCTGGATGTGGTGGCATATGCCTGAAGTCCCAGCTACTCAGGAGGCTGAGGCAGGAGAATCGCTTGAACCCAGGAGGTAGAGGCTGCAGTGAGCCGAGATTGCACCACTACACTCCAGCCTGGGCAACAGAGTGAGACTATCTCAAGAAAAAAAATTATATATATATATATAAAATATAATCAATAAGGAGTAACCTTCCAAAACATGAAATAGTAGGATCAGATGGGTTCAGTGGTGAATTTTAGCAAGTCTTTAGGAAGGAAATTATACAAATTCTCTGCAATCTCTTCTAGAAGATGATAAAAGAATAGGGAATACTTATTGATTCTTTCTATGAGGCCAGTATTACCCTATCACTAAAATAAGACAAAGATTTTATTTGAAAGAAAAGAAAACAAAATATCAATATTTCTCATAATTATATATGAATAAATTCTCAACAAATTATTAACAAATCAAATCCAACAGTGTATAAGAATTCTATACCACAGTCAAGTCAGATTTATATCAGGCATGCAGGACTGGTTCAGTATTTGAAAATCAATTAATGTAACCCACCACATCAACAGGCAAAAAAATAAAAATCACATGATTATATCAGTAGATGCAAACAAAGCATTTGACAAAATCCCAACACCCATTAATGACAAAAACTCGTAGTAAACAAGGAATAGAGGGAAATTCATTCTATTTAATAGCAAATATCTATACACAAAATGCATAGCCAACATCACACTTAGTGGTGAGAAACTCAAAGATTTTCCAGTAAGTTCAGGAACCTGGCAATGATGTACCCACTCATCACTGCTTTCAACATCATAGTAGAAGTCCTGGCTAACGCAGTAAGTCAAGCAAAAGAAGTTAAAGTTTGCACATTGGAAAGGACAATATAAAACTTTGGTTACAGATAACATCATCATTTTGTGGAAAATGCAAAAGATTTGGAAAAAGGCACACACACACACACACACACACACACACACACACACACACACACACACACATACATACACATGATCCTGCCTGAACTAAAAGGCAATTATAGCGAGGTTACAGAATACAAGGTTAATATATAAAACTCAACCACTTTTTTATATACCAGCAATCAACAAATGAACTTTTAGAGTAAAAACACATTGCTATTTACATTAGCATCCAAAACATGAAATACTATGGTGTACATCTAACAAGATATATACAATATCTATATGAGAAAAACTATAAAAAGTTGATAATAGCCATCAAAGAACTAAATAAAGGGAGATAAATTTTATGTTCATGGATAGAAGATCCAATATCCTCAAGAATTCAGTTCTTCCCAACTTGATCTATAGATATAATGCCATACTAGTCAAAATCTTAGCAAACTATCCTGCAGCTTATCGACAAACTGATTTTAAAATATATATGGAGAAGCGAAAGATCCAGAATAACCGACTCCATATTGAAAGAGAACAAAGTTGGAAGACTGACACTATCTGACTTTAATATTTTCTATATTGCAACAGTAAGCATGATAATATGGTACAGCTAAAAGAATAGACAAATTGATCAATGTAATAAATTAGGGATCCCAAAAGTATACCCACATAATTATAGTCAACTGATCTTTCACAAAGGAACATAGATAATACAATGGAGTAAAGACAGTCTTCAACAGATTGTGGTGAAACAACTGAATATTCATAGGCAAAAAAAATTAATGTAGATGCAGACTTTATACCCATCATAAAAATAACTAAAAATGAATTATAGATTTAAATGCATAATTATAAAATGCTAGAAAATAAAATTAAAGAAAACCTAGATAATCTTGGGTTTGGCAATGACCTGTGGTTTAGATATTACACTGAAAGCATGATCCATGAAATAAATAGTTGATAAGCCAAACTTCATTAAAATTAAAAACTTCTGCTTTGAGAAATGTCATGCCAAGAGAATTTGAAGACATGTTGCAGGCTGAGAGAAAATATTTGCAAAAGACACGTTTGATGAATGACTATTATCTAAAACATGCAAAGAACTCTTAAAAACTTAACAATAAGAAAGTAAACAACCCAATTAACAAATGGTGAAAAGAACTGAACACACATCTCACCAAATACGATATACGGATGCAATTTGGCATATGAAATGTGTGTTACCCATCTTATGTCATTAAAAAATTACAAATTAAAACGACAATGAGATACCACTACCTGCCTGTTAGAATAGTCAAAATTCAGAACACTGACAATACTAATTGTTGGCAAGGATGTGGTGCAATAGAGACATTGATTTATTGCTGGTAGATAGCAAATGGTACAGCCACTTTGAAAGGTATTTGGGCAATTCTTTACAGAACTACACATACTCTTATCATATGAGCCAGCAATTGTTCTCCTTGGTATTTACCCAAATACATTGAATATGTATATCCACACAAAAACTTGCACACAAATGTTTAGAGAAGCTTTATTTCTAATTGCCCAAACTTGGGAGCAGTAAGTTGTTCATGAGTAGGTGAATGGATAAATAAACTGTGAAGCATCTGGACAATGTTATATTATTCAGCACTAAAACATTTTACCAAGCCAGAGAACAGAGGGAAGAAACTTTGTGTATAATACTAAATGAAAGGCGTCCCAATATAAGGAGGCTACATACTGTATAATTCCAACTATATGACACTTTGAAAAAGGCAAAACTATGAAGACAGGAAAAAATTTGTGGTTGTCAGGAGTTGAGGGGAAGGAGCCATGAATAGGCAGAGAACAGAGAATTTTTAGGGTAGTTGAATTATTCTAATTGATTTTACAATTGCGAATACATGTTATTATACATTTGTCAAAACCCATAGAATGTACAGCACCAAGAGTGAATGCAAATATAAGTTATGGACTTTGTGAGATAATAATGTGCCAATGTATTTTCATTAATTGTAAAATACAAAACATCAAACAAACAAACAAAAACTATACCACTGAGGTGTAGGTGGTCCACAGTGGGGGAGGTGGCATTTGTGTGGGGTGAGGATGGCAGTTATAGATGAACTCTGTGCTTTCTGCTCCATTTCTCTGTGAACCTAACACCACTCCAAAAAATAAAATGTATTAGTTTCTTTCAGTCTTTCCTCAAATCCATTCACTTTTTGATCAAAATGGTCCTCAAGAGCTATGATGGAATTGTTTGACAAAATATTGGGAGTCCTTCTTTCTAGACTTCTTACAGATTCCCAGTATTTATAATATAAGTAAAATTCACCAAATGTAGAATCTAGATTTCTGCCTTTGACTTCTCTTTCCTTGGCAGAGTAGTGTGGACAGGGCTTTTATGTTTTCACCTTGATCAAAGTTTGTTTAACATTCTGACCACTCCTTGTGTTAATTTCTTTGAATGGTATAGATCTCAATATAAAGACACCCATAATTTAGAAGTACTTTCAATTTCTACCCAAAAAGTTCATAATTTTAAAATCTTCAATAGAAAATGCCTCAACCCTACTTCTTTTGCCTTGTCCCATTCAAGTATTAACCAGGCCTAGACCTGCTTAGCTTCCAAGATCGGACAAGATTAGGCACGTTCAGGGTGGTATGGCCATAGACCTCTTGCCTGTTACACCAGGTTTGAGAGAAAAGGGGATAACCTTATTCCTAATCTTAGCCATCTGTTCCTCTATCAAATCATTGCTGACACTCTACAAATAACATGTGTTGTATGCTGGGGGTTCAAGAAAAATCAGGAGGAAAGGCATGTATTCAATTTAAATAAGAGGGTGCAGAAACCAAACCAGGAAGAGTAATTATAGATAAGAAAACTCTCCCTACAAAATGAATTAGACAGTGTTCTAAAACCTCTGCCTTAAATGAGTGTAACTGAGCTAAGGAGACAGATACATAAATCTTAACTTTAATATGAAATAATATATTTTATAATAAACATAAGAATGTGGAACTGTGGGAAGTTTTGCCTCTTGGGTATTCAAGTTTCTCACTTGTGAATATATAAGTAAATTATTGTAAATAACAGTTTTCTTTTTAGAATTTCACATTGAGGAAGTAGTATACAAGTATGTAAGATTTGCAAGTCGATTATTGCAGCCTTATTCATTAAAATGAAAATTTACCAAAATAGGACATAATTATACAAAGGAATATTACATGTCTACTAAAATTATTTGGTATACATACATTTCTTCATATAACACAGTATGTTATGATAGAGTAATTGAAAGTGTATATTCAAACAATAATAAAGTATGGCATGACCATTATAATATTGTGTGTGCATGTGGTGTGTATGTGGCATGTGTGGCGTGCATGCATAGAAATCCTATTTTACAATAATAATAGGAATTTGGGGTAACTTTGTTTTCTTTATTATTTTTAATTACTTGAGTATTCATGTATTAATTTTTGCCTATTTTAAAGTTGAAAACACATATTTGAACATCATGATATAAATAAGAATGTTAAACTACATGATTTTTAAGTTCCATTAAAATAAATACAGTAAAATACTGTAAAGCTGGAATTATATATAAAATAAAATGGCAGGGTAAATATGATAACAACATTAGCTGGCAAGGGAAACATAAAGGTAAAGGAAGTCAGAGAAGTTGACCATACTTAATTTGATAATTTTAGTGATTGTTGAAGTAATAGAACCCTCAAATGAATTAATGTCTTCATAGAATGTAGTTAACAAAAGATAAATTAAGGATATTTTGTTTGTTTCTGTATGGAAGCCTTCCAAGGTCATTCTTTTTTAAATAAATTACATCAAATGTTCTTGATCATTAGTGACTTTTTGGAAACATTCAAATAATCATAGTCTTTCTAATATACTTAAAAGAAAACCCTCAGAGTTCAAAATTAGTCTTTTATTAAGTGTTATATATAAAGATAAACTACATGGAAAATAACAAATTTTATAAAACTGTACCAAAATAGGAAAATTAGTTGTGTATGTTAATCATATAATAATGCAATATTCAAGAATCTCTGTTTAACATAAAATATACTATTCATTTTATTTTATTAAAGGAATTGGTGGCAAAGTTTACAAATTTACAGTAACTATAGTTTTTATGTGTCTAAACTTGGTATTTATTTTTTTAGTTTTTGTACTCAAATTTCTAGAAAGCTTTTGAGTATATACACACACTCCCATGTACAAACCTAATTGTTTTATCAATACCTCAAACATTTTTCTTAAGTATCATTTTATATTATTAGACTATAGACACACCAGGAATTCTATAGAATTCTATAATTTTTCTCTCTGACTATGGGCTGATGCTTTCTATGATGACATTGAAAATGTAATTTCTTTGAGTTAAAATGTATTAAAGCGTTTGTCATTTTAAAGCTGAATATTGACATTATCATTTTTCAGCAAAGTAGACTTGGATGATGCAAGCCAAATTATTTCATGGTTGGTTAATTTTATGGTACTTAGCATTTCTGAATTTGGCTATCTTGGACTGTAGCTGTTAGCACACTAATGATGGACACAATTTGTTTCTTTATGCACAGCATCTCTTTAAAAATTTATATGGCAAACTCCCAATAAAACACACCCTACACGACAAGAATAAGCTTTATATTATGCTCTCCATGATTTTCTAATAGGTGGTTAGAGTTAGGTCCTTTCAAATGCCTGACCAAAGGTTTTGTCAGCTTTAAAATGGGAAAACAAATTATCTATTTTTTTGTCTTATTTGAGAATCAATATTTTACCCATAATTCTCAGATGAATAAGACTTTTGTTTATGTAATTAAGTATGCTAAAACAAAGAAGAAATTCGGATAAAATGTTAACATCTATATTTTCCTAATAAGTCTGCAGGCATGCCAATTAAGTTTATTGCCTCAATCAAGTACTGCACTCTTTCAACATTTATTACTCTTAATTTATGAGTAATATTATCAGATCATGTTATTACTGGTTAAGTGCTTCTCTCCTCTTTCTGGTCAAGTCCTGGTCTTACTTTATTAACTCTGAGGGAATTGATGTAGAATTATATGTCTAAAATCTTTAGATCTATGGTAAATTATCAGTCCTATCACACTAAAATGAATACTTCCTGGAAGATGTCAGTTACTTTAAAATGTTCTTTTGTGTGGTTTTTTTTTTTTTTTTTTTTTTTTTTGAGACGGAGCCTTGCTCTGTCGCCAGGCTGGAGTGCAGTGATGCAATCTCGACTCACTGCAACCTCTGCCTTCTAGGTTCAAGCAATTCTTCCGCCTCAGCCTCCGGAGTAGCTGGGACCACAGGCGCGTGACACCACGCCCAGCTAATTTTTTTGTACTTTTAGTAGAGACGGGGTTTCACCGTGTTGGGCAAGATGGTCTCGATCTCTTGACCTCGTGATCCGCCCGCCTCGGCCTGCTAAAGTGCTGGGATTACAGGCGTGAGCCACCTCGCCCGGCCTCTTTTATGTTTTAATTGGTCACAGAACCTAAACTTGTAGCCTAACAAACAAACACTGGAAAAAAATATATGCATAGGGGCGCGCGCGCACACACACACACACACACACACCACAAAGCTGAATATTTATTATTCAGACCAATTATAATAGTAAAATATTTGTGAATAGGATATGATATTATTTTAGACCTATGAATAAAGATTTTGATCTTGGCTGGGCGCGGTGGCTCACACCTATAATCCCAGCACTTTGGTAGGCTGAGGTGGGTGGATCACGAGGTCAACAGATCGAGACTGTCCTGGTCAACATGGTGAAACCCCGTCTCTACTAAAAATACAAAAATTAGCTGGGCGTGGTGGCACACGCTTGTAGTCCCAGCTACTCGGGAGGCTGAGGCAGGAGAATTGCTTGAACCCAAGAGGCAGAGGTTGAGGTGAGCCACGATTGTGTCATTGCACTCCAGCCTGGGTAACGAGAGCGAAACTCCATCTCAAAACAAAACAAAACAAAAGATTTTGATCTTATAGCATACTTTATGTGAGTATTTCTTTATACAATAATATATACACTTTAAATGCATAATCTTGAAATCTCTATCAGCAAAACCGTAGTATAAATCTTCAAATTAATTAAATTCAGAGGTAGTATATCTACATATCAGAGATATTATGTGTGCAAATAGGATATTTGCAGTTTGCTACCTATGACAATAGATAATTGCTCTCAAATATTAAACTAAATAAATGAAAGTAAATCCTCCTGCATTACTTAAAAGTTTTTAAAAAGAAAATCCCTTACTAAACTATAACATTGGAACTTACTGATAAAGCTGAATAAATTAGAAAAAAATTCGATTAGTTAGTAGAATTCTACTTGGTTAGTAGTGTAACAAGTCTACTTAAAGTTATTAGTTAAAATCTAGCCAACTAAAACATTAAACTTATATAGAATTTGTAAGATTTATAAAATGATACTACTGTGTGTATATATATTTTACTTTTAATTGATGCATAACTGTACGTATTTAGGTGGTCAGAGTGACATTTTTACACATATTTACAATGTGTAGTGGTCAATTCATAATAATTAGTATGTTTATCACCTCCAACATTTCTTATTTCCTTGTGTTGGGAATGTTCAAAATCCTCTCTTCTAGCTATTAGAAAAGATACAAAAATTATTGTATATTCATTAACCAAATTCTTCCTATTCTCCCATCCTACCTATCCTTCCCAAACTTTCATAACCATACTTCTACCCTCTACTTCCATAAGCTTAAAATTTTTAGCTCCCACATATGAATGAGAACATGAAGGATTTATCTTTCCATGCCTTATTTATTTAACATAGTGTCCTTTAGGCTTATCCGTGTTGCTCCAAAGGACAAATTTTATTCATTTTCATGGCTAAGTAATGTTCCATTATTTATATACAGCACATTTTCTTTATGCATTCATCTGTTGATGGACACAGGATGATGCCACATCTTCTCTGTTGTTAATAATCATGGGGGAGCACATATTCCTTCAATATACTGATTTGCTTTCCTTTAGATAAACATTCAATAGTAGAATTGCTGGATCATATGTTAGCTCTATATTTAGTTTTTGAGAAACTTCCATACTGTTTTTTATAATGGCTGTACTAATTTACATTTCCACCAACCATGTATAAGAGCTCTCTTTTTTCCACATCCCACCAGCATTTGTTTTGTTTTGTTTTGTTATTGTCTTTTTCATGGTAGCCATTCTACTGGGGTGAGCTTATATCTCATTGTGGTTTTGCCTTGCTCTTGCCTTATGATTACTGATGTTAGGTTTTATTATACTTTTGGCCATTTTTATGTCTTCTTTTGAGAAATATCTATTAAGATCCTTTGCCAATTTTTAACAGATTTCTTTTTCTGTTGAGTTGCTTGAATTCCTTATATATTCTGAATATTAATGGCTTTTCAGATGAATAGTTTGCAAATATTCTCTGCCATTTTGTAGGTTGTTTCTTCACTCTACTGATTATTTATTTCACAGTGATAAAGCTTTTTACTTTGATATATTTCCATGTATCTATTTTTTTGTTTTGTTACCTGTGCTGTTCAAGTCTTATCCATAAAACATTTGCCTAAATCAATATTCTGAAGCATTTCTCTATTTTTTCCTTTGGTAGTTTTATATTTTCTTCAAGTCTTGTTAATTAATTTTTTTTTTGAAGGTGGGTGTGAGTTGTATCAGTGCAGGATTTTGCTCTGTTGCCCAGTCTGGAGTTCAGTGGCATGATCTCAGCTCAGTGCAACCCCCACCTCCCAGGTTCAAACAGTTCTCCTGCTTCAGCCTCCCAAGTAGCTGAGATTACAGCTACCCACCACCAAGCCCCAGCTAATTTTTGTATGTTTAGTGGAAACCGGGTTTCACCATGTTGGCCAGGCTGATTTCGAACTTCTGACCTCAGATGATCCACCTGCCTCGGCCTCCCAAAATGCTAGGATTAAAGGCATGAGCCATCGTGCCTGGCCTTCTTCAAGTCTGACATTTAATATTTTTGTACTTTTATTTTAGGTTTGCGGGTACACGTGAAGACTTGTCACATAGGTAGTAAACTCATATCATGGGGGATGGTAGTACAGATTACTTCATTACCCAGGAATGAAGCCCAGTACACAATAGATGTCTTTTCTGCTCCACTTCCTCCTTCTATTCTCCACCCTTAAGTAGACCTCAGTTACTGTTATTTACTTCCTTGTATTTGTAAGTTCTCATCATTTAGCTCCCACTTATATGTGAAAACGTGGCATTTGGTTTCCTGTTGTTGCATTAGTTTGCTAAGGATAACAGCCTCCACCTCCACCCATGTTCCTGCAAAAGACACAATCTCATTCTTTTTTATGGCTGTATAGTATTCTATGTTGTGTATGTAGCAGATTTTATTTATCCAGTCTATCATTGATGGCCATTTAGGTTGATTCTATGTCTTTGCTATTGTGAAGAATGATGCAGTGACCAATCATGTGTGTGTGTGTTTATGGTAGAATGATTTATATTCCTCTGGGTATACACCTGGTAATAAGATTGCTGGGTTGAATTGTAGTTCTGCTTTTAGCTCTTTGAGGGATCACCTTACTGCTTTCTGCAAAGCTTAAAGTAATTTACACTCCCTCTGACAGTGTATAAGTGTTCCCTTTGTCTACAACCTCACCAGCATGTTATTATTTTTCTTCTGACTTTATAATAATAGGAATTCCAAACATCTAAGTTTTTAATCCAATTTGAGAAGGTTTCCACAAATGGTGAGAAATAGAGGTATAGTTTCATTCTTCTGCATGTGGATTTTTAATTTTCACTCTACCATGTATTAAAAAGGGGTGTCCTTTTCCTAATTTCTCAATGTGTATTTTGGCACTTTTATTGAAAATTACTTGGCTATTTACATACCTGAATTTATTTCTGGATTCTCTATTCTGTTCAGTTGGTCCATGTGTTTCTTTGTTTGTGTGATAGCAGTATCATGCTGTTTGGATTACTATACCTTTGTAGCATATTTTGAAGTCAGATATTGTTATGCTTTCAGCTTTGTTCTTTTTGCTTTATATTGCTTTAGCTGTTCAGAGTCTTTTGTGGTTCCCTACACATTTTAGAATTTTTTTCTATATTTATGAAAAATATCATTGGCATTTTAGTAGGGATTGTGTTCAATCCGTAGATTGCTTTGGGTAGTATGGTCATTTTAACAATATTAATTATTTCAGTCTATGAACACACAGTGCCTCTGATCATGTGTGTATGTCCTCTTCAACTTTTTTCATTAGTGTATAGTAGTTACTATTGTAGAGATCTTTCACATCTTTGGTTAAATTTATTCCTAGTTATTGTAAGTGGGATTGCTTTTTTCTATTTCTTTAGCAGCTAGTTTATTACTGGTGTATAGAAAGATGACTGATTTTTGTTTGCTGAGTTTATATCCTGCAACTTTACTGAAATCATTTCTTAGTTTTAACAGTTTTTTTTTTTTGGTGGAATCCATCAGGTTTTCTAAGTATAAGACACGTCATCAGGAAATAGTGGCAATTTAACTTCTTCCTGTTTAATATGGGTGTTGTCAATTTCTTTCCCTTGCCTAATTGCTCTGGAACTGACTTCCAATAGGATGTTAAATAGAAGTAGTGAGAGTGAGCATCCTTGTCTCATTCCATATCTTAGAGGAAAGACGTTCGACTTTTCATATTGAGAAAAATGTTAGCTGTGGGCATCTTAGATACAGGCTTTAGTGTGTTGAATTACATTCCTTCTATATCTAATTTGGTAAGAATTTTCATCATGAAAGGATGTTGAATTTTGTCAAATGCTTTTGCTGCATCTAATTAGATGATTTAATTTTTTTGCCCTTCGTTCTGTTGATGTGATATATCACATTTATTGATTTCTGTATGTTAAAACATTTTGTATCGGGGGGATAAATCTCACTTGATCATGGTTGATGATCCCTTTAATATGACACATTAGATTTGCTAACATTTTGTTGAGAATTTTTATATCTAAAATTATTAACAATATCGGCTTATAATTTTAAAAATAATGTCCTTCTGTGGCTTTGGTATTAGAGTGATGCTGGCCTTGTAAAAAGAATTTTAAATTATGTCCTGTTTTTCAATTTTTTTGAAAGAATTTGATTGGAATTTCTATTACTTCTTAAAATATTTAGTAGAATTCAGCAGTGAAGGCATCAGGTCGTGGGCTTTTCTTTGATGAGAGAGTTTTTATTTCTGGTTCAGTTTAGATTTTTTATTTCTTCATGATGCAGTCTTCATAGGTTGTACAGTTCTCGGAATTTATCCATTTCTTCTAGTTATCCAGTTTGTTGGTGAATAATTGTTCATAGTAGTCTATTAGGATCCTGTGTATTTCTGTGGCATCAGTTGTAATGTTTTCTCTTTCATTTTTTAATTTTCCATCTCTTTTTTTGTCTTAGTCTAGCTAAGTGTTTATAAATTTTATCTTTTCAAAAAATCAACTCTTTTGTTGAAATTTTGTTTTTTTCCCAGTCTTATTTTATTTCCACTTTGATCTTTACTCTTTCCTTTCTCCTGATAAATTTAGGCTTAGTTTGCTCCTCTTTCTGGTTACTTGAAGTGAAACAGTAAGTTTTTTATTGAGATCTTTGTTCCTATTTCTTTCTGATGCTCACATTTATAAGCCAATTTAATTTGGCTTTCTTATGATAACAAAATGGCAGCAGTAGTTCAAGACATTATATATGCACATCTACAGAAAGAAGAAATTTTTTCCCATCCGATTTCTCATAAAAATATCTGGAACCTATAGTGCAACTCACATCATATGCCTTCTTTTTATTCAATGATTGTATCCAGGGATTTGGCAATTTAGTTTGTTCTTGAATTTAGCTTTCTTTGAAACATGAAAATTCCTCCCCCCAAAAAATGCAGATAAAAAGGAGAAAATAAATACAAATGTATATATGTTTGTTATGCTTTATATTTGTTATCAGAATCCAGGTATCTAGAGAGGTATCCTAGTTCAAGTCACTGGGAGAGTCTCTATTGTCTGTAATTTTTCACTGACACTCTTGATATAAATATTGGAAAGCTTTATGGGCTCCTCTGATTAGAGGCCTACTTCCTATTTATGGAAGTTTAAAGATCTGAAGATTTTCAAAGGGCACACAATCACCTGTATTTTAATTTTGTCATTCTTCTTAATGTAACTCCATAAAAACTTAGTAGATCTATGTGCTACCAGACAATTTTATGGGCTGTAATCCAAAGGTAAAATTCTTGTCTACTTATGTTTGAACTCAAGAAGATATCTGAAAATCTATTTCTGGGACTTCATACTCTGAATCCTCATAGAATCTCAGTTGACTCAGTGTAATGCTCCATCTAGGAGCAACTTGAAACAGTTGGGATAGTGAGGCACCAATAATTTACAGCTAGGGTACAAGATATTTTCCAAATGCAACTGCAAAATTACTGTTATTTACTCTTTTAAGAATATAAAGTCATGTATGCTTGATGAAAAGAATATAAAGTCATGTGTGCTTGATGATGAGTCATGTGTGCTCAACTTTTTCTTAACTCAGTTTATCACTCTCCTGTCTTTACTAGTGTTAGCTATATGTTAATCCACATAGTTTGGTTCTCTAATCTTGGAAAAGAGAATCAACTAATTGTGCTGTAGTCAGGCCAACAACTGAAAGGGCACCTCTTGAAAAGAAATGATAGAATAATTTAAAGCACTCAGCATTAAATATTTCTCTTCTGTAGTGGACACAATCAAGTTAATTTGGATCATATGAAGGAATTTAGGTACTATTAAGAAGAGAATACAGAACATTGGGGAGTAAATCATAAATGCCACATAGAATAACTGCCGCTTACTAATTATTTCAATATCAGCAAAATTAAGTTCGACTGTATTGCTTTAACACTAATAACCCTATCACCAACAGTGAATATTTCATCATCCTGGTGGTTTGAAAACAACAGAGACTTATTTCTCTTTCACTTCACATGCTCATCAGAGGTAGCCATGTCTTCTTCACTGTAATATTCTACCTGGCAAGGAAGCCAGTTTGGAACATAGCTGTCATGACAGGAATTTAAAATTACTGTTTGGCAAGAACACACATCTCTTCTGCTCATAAGTCACGGGCTAAGCCTGATTTTAGGGATTAGGCTGTAAAAGCCTCCCATAAGGATATATCACTAATTACTGGGGACAAACTAATCACAGTGTTAGGAGCTTTTTTTAGTGTTCATATTTAATTCTTATGACATTACTCATAAAAGAATATCTTTATATTTTACATACTAACAAAATGGAGCTCAGAAGAGCTAAATAACTTGTGAGTAATATAATATGGTGTGCAAGAGCTAACATTAGAGCAGAGAGAACTTTCTGATGCTAAAACATATATCTTTCCACTATATTGTACTATTACCACTTTGCAGTCTGACTTAAGGTCATGCTTGAAAAAAATGGAATTGATGAAAGCATTATTAAAATCAAGGTCTCCCAAAATATGTTTCACCAAATGCTAGGTCATAACCATATTACTTAGGACCATGATTCAATATACAAATAATTTATGTTGAAAAGTTTTTCAGAAAGTTTTATCATATATAAAACTAGTTAATTCTGTGTATCTTTATAGCTTAATAAGTTACAAACAAAACTTTCACAACAAAGTATATAATTTAATAAATAATTTAAAACCTGATTAATGATAAGTTATGGTTGACATAGACTTTAAGCAACTCATTTATTACTTTTGAACCTGAAATGTATTAGTAAAAAATAAAGATTTTGAACAAACTGACTACTATTTCATAAATATTTTGAGTAATAATTTGCCAATTAAGTCCAAATGTTTGGAAATGCAGTTTGAGTTTATAATTCAATCTGGTCTCATTAAAATGGAAAATTTTACATCTAAAATATGCTAGCAACAAGTTTATCCATTTTTCCTGTTCCCTTTAGAATAGGGTATTTCCTTCTAATCATAGATGATTTAGAATCCTCACTGAGACACAGAAGAAGAAAGAAAGAACAAGAAAGAAGGCAATTCAGTAGTGCAATTTGTCCTGTCTTATACCTGGTACTTGATTCATGTGAGGAAGATTGATTCTTCATCTTCCTCACCTTCATCAAAAAGGTGAGGGAGATCATGTGGCTTAATGGAAAGATCATAATATTAAATTTGGCATGATCAAAATTTAAATCTCTCTTTTCCCCTTACTTTTAAGTTTGAAACATTAATACCTCTCTGGGCCTTTGTTTCCTTATTTGCAAAATAAATATAATAAAATACTAATTCCATTGCTGTGAAGATTAAATGTAATTTCAAGAACTCAGGTGGATAATATATAGCACAGAATCAGTGTTTAAGTATTATTTATATTATTATAATCATTAATATTTTAAAGAGATTTGCAGTGCAATAAATGAATGAATAAGAAACTGAAATGTGGAAGATTGGGCAAAAACTGAAATGAAGAAATATTATCAAGACAAATTTAGAAGTTTGGATAGATGGAGATTGAACTCAAGGAAAAAATAAATTATTTGACAGACAGACAGTATCAAAATGAAAGTGTCTGACACAGAACTACTATAACAATTAGAATCAATATGCATGCATTGGGAAATTAATTCTACTGTAAAAATAAAGCATTTAATGTAGAACTTTTTATCCCAAATTAGTAGTTTGTTCCATGAATTTGTATGTACTCCCAGTATAAGAGCAAATATTTTATTATTTACAGCTTTTTAAAAATGATATACTGAGATCTTTCTAAAAATATTTAAACATAAATTGCTGTTATATTTTCTCTGAATGATTCTTTTTGTTGACAAGCTTACTGTAAGTGAAAAACAATTGGAGACATTAAACAGATGCTTCAAACTTGTGTTTAGTAAAGTGTTTCCCTGGCAATATAAACAAACTTTTTACTTTTGTGTGAAGATTTTTCTTCTACGTTCTTAATAAAAAATTAAATAATTAACCTAATAATAGTAAAAATAACAATAATAATTAAAATTATGATGCCTATAGATGCTAAATTTAAAACATGAATTTAGGCATTACTTAATGTAATAACTCTTATGTCCTAAGAGAAACAAACATTTTGTTTAAATACAATCATGCTATTTTAGTCATTTTATTTCCATTTGAAAAAAAATACATATATATAAAATAAAAAGTATATATAATATATATATATATATATATACTCCCGTTATAATGTTGATTGACTAGCATAGGAATAATTTTTCAACTTGTTGGTGTCATCAGTCGACCAAAAGTGTGCTCATATCCTGAATCTTAATTGGTCAATCCTATGAACAAAATTCCGATTTTTTATTTAAAGAAAATTCAATAACACAAAGTTACTTCTGGAAGACTTTTTGAAATAAGTTTACTGTAAACTAAGCTACCTTGAGCTATCAGCCAAAGCAACTTTTAATATTCTGAGAAAATAAAATAAGCACTTTGGCCAAAATTTAGTAATTATACTCATCAAATAATTGGGATCCTGCCTCCAGTAATAAGATAATTTTCCTGTAGAATATGCAGTTGGTGTTTGTTCCCAGGTGTGGCAATAGGTTATGCTGATTCACTCACTGTCCTATTTGTTAATTTTTAAAAAAATGCCTGACAGACTAACAAAGCTGGCTCAGATTAGTGATAAACCCTCTAGTTATTGCACAGAATTGTTCCTCTATTTAAAAAACAAAAGAAGCTTGACTCATACATCATACATACTCCTAAGCATATTTGTACTAACACTGTCATATTACAACCAACTAAACTAAGCAATATTGCTGTCATACACCATCCTGTAAGGGAAAAGCAAAGAGTTTGCTAGAGACTGAGGTTTGATTTCTGTTTTATCTTAAACAGTGAAAGAGAGAAAGATATCACTTAATCATGTATCTTTAATTAAATTATCAAGATTCTAATCTGAATTTTTTTCTAATTTTATAGATTATATTATTTTATTATTGTTATTAAATATAATTATAATGAGAAAAATTTGTGGATGTAAATCATGACTCAATTCTCCATTATGTTTTGTTTGATAATGTGTAACTTATATGTGAATAATTTATTATCAGCCTATATTCATTTTACTTAATTTGAAAAATATTTGAACATATTAATTGGGTAAATATAATAAAAGATATAAAGAGGAAAGTTTTGTTTGTACCTGCTGGTAAGGAGATGTCTGTATCTTGTCCATTAGCAGAACTCTTTGAAGCTAAATTTTTGCAGGAATGGAGCTCTCCATCACTGTAACAAGGTAAACTAGGTCAAGCCTGCATGGGACTAAACTAAAAGAAACCAATCTTCTAAATAGTTTCCCTAGCTGGAGGACAAACTAGAGGAAAAAAAAAAGAAGCTGTGCCTTTCTAAAAAGTTGCAATAGGTTGTAATAGAGTGAGGAAAAGAAGAAATGGACAAGCTTTGCTTACAGAATCAGAGTGTGTTTCAGCAGGTGTAAGCATATATCCTTCTTCATCATTGTTTTCTTTTGGTATTTAAAAAAGGATGCTTCTGTCAAGGCATTCCACAATGGATAGGAACTAAATAAGTAAAGTAAATGAAAGGCATGTTTGATACTTATATTAAGTTACAGTCAATCTACAGGTAAACATAATTACGCATTTACTTTTAAGCAGGTATTCAAGTTATAAGCTGAAATGAAATAGCAGAATAAGGTGATCGTGCCTAGAAGCATTTCACAATGCTTTTAGTGTTGCCATCGTTTGTATTTAAAAGTCAATTGCCAGGTAAATTCATTAAAAAAACACTACCTCTTCCTCTTACCATACATTTATATTATTGGCATTCTAGAAAGATTAAGTTGATTTTGGAATAAACATCCATTTCTAAGTTTTACTCACATGACTGGAAAATGATGTTATACCTCTTGGGATAATTAAAGGTGTCCGAAGTGTCTCAAAACCAGAATTGAAAATCACAGGTTTATATAATTGGCAATGAGATACCTGTGGCCAATGCTTTTAGCTAAACCAATCAGCATAAATTCATTATTCTCTTGAGTGATCTCTGAGTTCTATCACTATTATTTATTCATTTTGCTTTATTTCAAGCTCATATGAACCCCATTTATCCATATTTATGTTCATTTATTTATACAATAAAGCTTTATTGCTTACTAAGTTGTATTTGACCTCATAACCCTCTACCCTCACTTATTCCACTCACCTCCAATCTATCCCTCTCCTGCTTTTTCCAGCCTCCATTTTCTTCACCTTCCTCATCTGCTATTATTTATACCTGAAATTCTCTCCCACAGGTTCTTTCCATAGCTTAATCTTTCATTTCATTCAGGTCTCTAATCAAATGTCACATCTCAAAAAAGCCTTTTAAATTATTCTGTATAAAACAATATCTCTCCATACACTCATCATTGTTTAGTCTTTTTTTCTTGTTCTTTTGGTAGTTTTTTTTTCTTGGTCTTTTTATAGCCTTTTACTACTTGAAATTATGTTTTACAATTATATTTTTGATGTATTGATTTGTGTTTGTTGTCTTTCACATTAGATTGTAAACTCAATGAAGAAAGCCATTTTGTTATATAAAAATTATATTCTTTGCATATGGAGTAGTGCCTTGATTGTCAATGATAATTGTTGAATAAAATAATTTTGAAGTTTTAATAAGATCATATTTATACTTAACCATTCACGATTTTAGGTACAAAAATTATTTTTTGTGTTTCATAGCTTTGTATATAATCTGAGACTATGAGAACAGCATGACTTTTTAACAAAAACAACTTATTAGTATTGTTTCTTGATTAAATTATAAAATTGTATGGATCTATATAGATATTAAGTTTTTGTGGTGTGGTATTGGTTGATAACTTTCTTAAGAAATTCAAATGACAAAACCTAAAACACTAAACACCTACCCTAGAAAATCATTGCAAAAAAAAGTGTTCTAGAGGAAAGCTTGCCGTTATGTGAAGGTGAGAAGTGAAGTTAGCAAAGCTCTAACTTAATATAATCAGAGAACATTGAGATAGTCCTCAAGGATTAATTTTGAAAGAATTAGCAATTTTTGAGAATTTATTGTTACTCCAAGTGAGGGAAGAGTTCATTCATCAGGATTTATTTCATCCATCAGTATTTACAGATTTGCTTTTGTCAGAGTACCTAAGTACTGTGACCTTGTGATCTTAAAATGTGACCATATAAATTACTTCCATAGTCACCTTTTGTTTTATTGCCAGTCTACTGGTCAGTATCATCATGATGGTTCTAACTGATTTTCTAGCTTCTAATTTCTATATTTTTTATTATATCATCCTTAACCTGCTTGATTTATTTCTCTAAAATAAATTTTATTCAAACAGAGCACTGATAAAAAATGTACACTTGATCTCACTGTAAATGGATTAATGTTTAAATTTTACATTCTGTATTTGAAAGCAATCTACCTTTCATACCTTATCTATAATTATTATTCTATATTACGTTCTCCTTAAATAAGAATACTTGTTATTTTCCACTAGATAATTTATCCTCTTGCTCTTTTGCACTAATTGTGCCAATCTTTCTCCATGAAATGTATGATTTTCTCCTTAGTGAAATAAAATAGTATTTATATTTCTAAATTCAGCTAAAATAATGCTTTCTGACCACTTTGTATATCCTGATAGTCACCACATTCATTTAATATAATATTTGTGTACTTCCTTAATTTAAATAGCCACATTATCTTTTAATATGTTTATTGCATTTTGTTTTATCTCACCTGTATTTATTGATTTTCTTATAAAAATATCTTATTTAAATTTATATTTACAGAGATAAACTAGATAATGTCTTATAGTTGGTCCAAACTCAATATATCAAAATTACTGCATTAGCAAATGAATGATAAAGTGATTGTAGTAAGTAAGGAATGATGGGTCCACATGAATGCCAAATTAGGAAGCCATAGATAGTAAAGAAATAACCAAACATGCAAAGATCAAACTAGGAGTGTGCAGTATTAAAGCAGTGAAGGAAATGAGATTTCACATAGAGCTGTCCTTTCTGACCATCTTCAAGTTTAGCTAACTCAGCCTCTTCTGCACTGCTGCGAGACCCACTCATCACTCTTCAATATTTTCCCCTTAAAAATTAGGTAGCTCAAAATATATGCTATCCCTTATCCCTAACTAAACTATCATCACCTTGGATACATTCCTAAAAGTTCTTTTATTGTTAATTCTCTTTACATGTATATCTATTTTTTTTATTAAAAAAATGTTTTTGAAGAATTTCTTTGAGCAAATAGTGATTCATGAATTGGGCAGCACCAAACCATGGGTGGTTTGGGCTCTAATGAGAAATTTGAGAGAAAATTTTTATTTCTCAAAAGCAAAACAAAGAAAATATTTGATTGGTTAAAGTGAAAAGTCCATAGGTAGAGGTTAAGTGGCAGTAAAGTCTCTGCTTATAGTTTAGTTGGTGGTTTCTATTGATTTACTTACATAGAAACTAAAGATACTGGAGCTGTCTCAGCCTGATGGCCTCCTAATGAATTTGTATAATATAATTATATTTCAAATTGATATATAATCATTGTAAATATTTATGGAGTACATAAAATATTTTGACATATGCATATAATGTGTAATGACCAAATCAAAGTAATCTAAATATACAGCACCTCATTTATTTCTTTTGTGCTGGGAAAATTGTAAATCATCTTTTCTAGCAATTGTTTTGAAATATACTATAAATTATTATTAACTATAGTGGTCCTACTGTCCAGTTGACCATTAGAATTTATTTCTTCTATCTAACTGTATTTTTATACCGATTAACCAATCCCTCTTCATGCCCATTCTTCCCTAGGCCCTGGTAACCACCATTCTATTAACTATCTCAATGAGTTCATTTTTTTTCATCTCCTACATATGAGTAATAACATGTGATATTTGTCTTCCTGTGCTTGGCTTATTTCATTTAATATAATGTCCTCCAGTCTAGTCCATGTTCCTGCAAATGACAGGATGTAATTCTTTTTTATGGTAGAATAATATTCCACAATGGATATATATCACATTTTCTTCATTCATCTGTTGATGAACACAGATGATTCCATATCTTGGCTATTGTGAATAGTACTCCAATAAACAAGAGAATACAGATATCTATTCAATATACTGATTTTCTCTCTTTTGGATATTTATTCAACAGTAAGATTGCTGGATTACATGGTAGTTGTATTTTTAGCTTTTTGAGGAGCCTTCATACTATTTTCCATAGTTGCTATACTAATTTACATTTGCATCAATAGTCTGTAAGCATTTCCCTTTCTTGCTTTCTCACCAGCATGTGTTATTGCATCTTTTGGATGTAAGCTATTTTAATTGGGGTGAAATGATATCTCATTGTGATCTTGATTTGCATTTATCTGATAAGTGATGGTGAGTCCATTTTTATGTACATGTTGGTCATTTGTATGTCTTTTGCTGAGAACTGTCTATTCAGATCTTTTGTATATTTTTTAATTGGACTATTTGCGTTGTTGTGTGTGTGTATGTGTTTGAGTTATTTGAACTCCTTTTACATTTTGTATTTTAATCCTCGGTCAGATGGATAGTTTGCAAATATTTTCTCCCCTTCTGTATGATGTTCTTTCACTTTATTTATTTATTTATTTTGCTGTGCAGAAATGTTTTAGTTTGATGTAATCCTGTTTGTCAACTTTTGCTTTTTTTGCCCATGCTTTTGAAGTCTTACTCAAGAAATATTTGTTCAGACCAATCTCCCTAAAGTATTTCCTCATTCTCTCACTCTCATAACATCTATTAGCAATTTATAATTTAATGGACAGGAGAAATTGACTATTTTATTGCCTTTTTATTGACTTTTATTTACAGTAGGTCACTGTAGCTTTGAAAATTGACTATTTTATTTACAGTAGATGACTGTAGGTTATTTAAGCTGTTAAACCAGCAGTAAAGTGTGTGTGTGTGAGCTTGTATCTATTGGAGGTGGCATGGGGAATTTCATTCAAAGTCCATACTATGAAACTTTAATTTTTCTGTCTTTCTTCTAAAGAAATATAAGATGATATATTTTATACATTGAAACTGGTGTCTAAAGAGGTCAAATGACTCGATCAAAGGCATACAATCAGTAAGTAATATGATTTTTGTAGTTTTTCAGACTTGACTAGGTTCTAATTCAAGGTCCTTCCTGCTACAACAATTTGGCATTTCATTAAATATTGAGTACTAGAGAACCATTGAGTTTCCATCAACTATTGATATGATTTGTCTGTGTCTCCACCCAAATCTCAAATTGTAGTCCTTCTAATTCCCCCATATTGTGGGAGGGACCCAGTGGGAGGTAACTGAATCATGGGGGTTGGTCTTTCCCATGCTGTTCTTGTGATAGTGAATAAGTCTCCTGAGATCTGATGGTTTTATAAAAGGGAGTTCCTCTGCACATGCTCTCTCATGCCTGCCATCATGTGAGATCTCTTTACTCTTCCTTCATCTTCTGTCATGATTGCAAGGCCTCCCCATGTGGGGAGTGTGGGAGTCCCATGTGGGACTGTGAGTCCATTAAACCTCTTTCCTTTATAAATTACCCAGTCTTAGGGATGTCTTTATTAGCAGTGTGAGAACAATACAGTGAATTCATACCAGCAGAGTGGGGTGCTGCCATAAGGATACTCTGAAATATGGAAGCAATTTTAGAAATGGGTAACAGGCAGATGATGGAACAGTTTGGACGGTTCAGAATAAGACAGGATGGTGCAGGAGAGTTTTCCTAGAGACTTTGACAAAAGTGCTGATAGTGATATGGATAATAACATCAAGGCTGAGGTGGTTTCAGTTGGAGATGCAGAACTTTATGGGAATTGGAGTAAAGGTCATTCTTGCTTTGCAAAGACACTGGCAGCATTTTACCCCTTCTCTAAAGATCCATGGAACATTGAACTTGAGAGAATAATTTAGTGTATCTGGGGGAAGAAATTTCTAAGCAGCAAAGCCTTCAAGAGGAAGCAGAGCATAAAAGTTTGGAAAATTTGCAAGCTGACAATGGAATAGTAAAGAAAATCCCATTTTCTGGGGGGAAATTCAGGCCAGTAGCAGACATTTGCATAAATAGCAAGGAGACGGATATTAAACACCAAGACAATGGGGAAAATGTCTCCAAGCATGTCAGATATCCTTATGGCAGCCCCTCCCATCACAGGCCCAGAAGCCTAGGAGGGTAAAATGGTTTTCTGGGCTGAGTCCAGAGCCTCCTGCTGTGAGCAGCCTTGGGATTTGGTGCCTTACATCCCAGCTGCTCCAGCTATGGCTAAAAAGGGGCCAAGATACAGTGCAGATTATGACTTTAGAGGATGCAAGCCTCAAGCCTTGGCAACTTTTGTGTGATGTTGAGCCTGTGGGTACACAGAAGTCAAGAACTAAGATTTGGGAACCTCTGCCTAGATTTCAGAGAATGTATGGAAATGCCTGGATGTTCAAGAAAACTTGTACTGTAGGGATGGACCCCTTATGGAGATCCTCTGTTGGACAATGTGGAAAGGAAATATGGGGTGGGATCCCCCACACAGAGACACCTCTGTGGCACTGCCTAGTGAAGCTGTGAAAAGAGGCTCGTTGTCCCACAGACCCCAAAATGGTAGATCCACTGGCAGCTTGCACTGTGCATCTGCTGCGGACACTCAACATCAGCCCATGAAAGCAGCCAGGAGGGAGCCTTGACCCTGAAAAGCCACAGAGGTAGAGATGTCCAAGGCCCTGGGAGCCTTCCTCTTGCATCAACATGACCTGGATATGTGACTTGATATCAAAAGAAATCATTTCAGAGCTTTAAGATTTGACTACCCTGTTGGATTTTAAGTTAAGATTTGACTAACCTATAGCCCCTCTGTTTTGGCCAATTTCTCTTATTTGGAATGGCTGTATTTACTCAGTGCCTATACCCCCATTGTATCCAGGAAGTAACTAACTTGATTTTGATTTTTCAGGCTTGATAGGGTTTGGCTGTGCCCTACCCAAATCTAATCTTGAATTGTAACTCCTACTATTCCCCCATGTTGTTGGAGGAACCCCATGGGAGGTGATTGTATTATGCGGTCTTTCCTGTGCTGTTTCTGAGATAGTGAATGAGATCTGATGGTTTTAAAAATGGGAGTTTCTCTGCAAAAGCTTTCTCTTTGCCTGCTACCATCCACATAAGATGTAAGTTGCTCCTCCTTGCCTTCCACCATGATTGTGAGGTCTCCCCAGCTGTGTGGAAATCTAAGTCCAACAAATCTCTTTCTTTTGTAAATTGCCGGCCTTGGGTATGTCTTTATCAACAGTGTGAAAATGGACTAACACAAGGCTCACAGGCAGAAGGAACTTGCCTTGTCTCAGGTGAGACTTTGGACTGTGGACTTTTGTGTTAGTACTGAAATGAGTTAAGACTTTGGGGGACTGTTGGAAGACATGATTGGTTTTCAAATGTGAGGAGCTGGGATTTGGGAGGGACCAGGGAAAGAATGATATACTTTGTCTGTGTCCCCACCCAAATATCAAATTGTAGCTCCCATAATTCCCCCATGTTGTGGGAGGAATCTCGTGGGAGGCAGTTGAATCATGGGATGGGTCGTTCCTGTTCTGCTCTCATGATAGTGAATAAGTTTCACAAGATCCAATGGTTTTATAAAGGAGACTTTCCCTGCACATGCTCTTTATTGCATGCTACCATGTAAGATGTCCCTTTCCTCTTCCTTCATCTGCCATGATTCTGAGGCCTCCTCAGCCATGTAGAACTGTGAGTTCACTAA
Source organism: Plecturocebus donacophilus (assembly GCA_004027715.1). Classification (NCBI taxonomy): domain Eukaryota; kingdom Metazoa; phylum Chordata; class Mammalia; order Primates; family Pitheciidae; genus Plecturocebus; species Plecturocebus donacophilus. The sequence continues at coordinate 107,724 of PVKP010000193.1, forward strand.
AGTTCTTTCCTTTATAAATAACCCAGTCTCGGTTATGTCTTTATTAGCAGCATGAGAACAGACTAATACAACTATCAAAACATATTTAAGCTTTGCTTACTTCTGTAAAACAGTCTGGTTCACTTTCAAACTGAAAAAGGAAGAAGAAAACAAAGAAATGTTTTTCCATTTTCCAATATGCTGAGCTACCAGTCCTAACACCGCAGGCATCTTGGTAGTATTAGTATGATGTATTGTGGCTGTAAACTGAACTTTAATTGATATACGATTTTAATCCATATTGTGGTGCTGGGAGGAAGATCTGAATTACTAGAGTATAATGTGAAGTGTAACAAATGCCTTTGTGACTTTAAATATCTCTAGTTTTGTGACAGTCATTGCAGACTTAACCTGGAAATAACAGGAATAAAAACATAAAGTATATTTTGACAATCTCTTAATACTTTAAAATAAAAATAAAACCTGAATCAAAGCAAATTTATAAAATGAAGAAACAAAATAAATATATTAAACCATATACTGTTAAAGTATCATTACTCTCCTGAACGCTTATAACTTAACAATGGAAATACATTTTTCAGACTGGAATTATCCTGCCAGTTGTGCATCATTTGGTGATATAAAACCATTTTGCAAAATACAATATAACCTCAGGATTTTCTCCTCACTACATCATGGAGTTTGCATAACAGCTACTCTTTCTCCTACTGAGCAAATGAACCAACAGGGTGAGGTAAGGGAAGAGGTGGAAAAGAAAAGAAATTGAGAAGAAAGTCATTTTTCCCAGCTATGTAAGAGAACATGTAATGGTTATGTTATCTCATTCAGCACAAAGGATACCTGGATTTCTTTTTTTCACCACAAAGCAGGCAGTTTTCCCTCCTCTCCAGTTATCTTACCCAACAATACTTCAGAGACAGTTTGGTTCTTTGGCTTTTAGTGTCTGTTAAAATGTAGAACTGAAAGCACACTATGGAGCTTTAATTTAGCGTTTTTTTTTCCTTCTCACAGAAACAAAAACCTAAAGGAATTTTAGGTTCTTCTAAAGTGATCCTGAAGCCACAACTAAAAGTCAGGAATCAAAGGACAAACTATTGTCCAGGCATCCTGTTATCCTTAGCAATGTTATGTTCACCAAGAACTTCAGAGGCTTCTAAGGATGCTTATGCAAATTTCCTCATAGTGTAGGAGATATCTAGTGTTATCCGTGCCATTTAAATCAGTTCTTGAGCTCAAAGGGAAAAATGTGGTAAGCAAATGCTACAGTGTGTCAAGAGACCAAGAAAAATGTTAAACCTTAACATAAAAATAAACCCAACCCCAAAGATTAATGACTGTGCAGAAGTTAAAACTGGATAAGAAAGAAGAACATAATATGTAAATGTGACAGAATTCATATTATCAACTCCTTTATGATGCCTAAAATATGGGTTCAGCAAGGAGATTTATTTGTAAATATTGTAATGTTTGAATTTTACTTAAAGAACTGTTGTTTTATCAAAGATCATAAGTGTAAAAATAGAAAGAATTTGTCATCAGAGGGTAGGAAAAAAATCAACATTATCACAATACTAAGAAGTGTTTTGTATTTTTTTCTCTATTGACTTTAATTAATCTCTCTCTCTGGACTTCTGTGAGATGGAAAAAGGTTTATTTTTGTTTTTAGAGCTTGCTTGCCAGATGGGATTCTTTGAACTATTACTGCTCTGACTCTGCCAACCACAGCATTCATAGCTAAGGATTTTAATTTGTTTTACAACCCAACAAAAGTAGAGCAAGTAACTATGTGTATAGTGGAGTGGAGAGGTGAGGGTCAACCCTGAGGACACAGACATTTACTGTTGGTATGGTAGGCATACAATGCCCACCTCTTTCTGTTTCTTTCTTCTAATTATTATAAAAGATCCCTGGCACAGAGGTCAAAATTTAACATTTAAAAAAAATCTATTTACCATTATCTCTAAAATAACTACAACCTAATCAGAAGCTTGGTTTTGCTTACCATTGCTTTTTTTTTTTTTTTAACAACATGGAAGGCAACACATTGCCTATAGTAGTTGATATACACAATCAGATGCACTGATTTAAATTTCGTGATGGTCAGCTTAAGTCAGGATATATTGTTAAAATGCTACATATTAGGTAAAGTCAGATAGAAATGCTTTTGTAAACAATTTTAAGCATCACAAATAATATATAGGAGATTTAATTCTAACATAATTCACTTCACTAAAACTAATGCTTGCATACTAGTCAAAAAAGAAATTTACATGAAAACTGATGGTTTTCCTACTAAAATCTCCCTCCCTCTTTCATTACTCCAACATTGCATAAACGTTAGCTTCCTAATGACATTCTGTGTTCTCTCTGATCTAGGGCAACATATGAGAAAAGAAAGAGGAAAGAAGAGGCAGTTGATTTGAATTAAGAGAAATAATTTTATTTAAATTCAATTTTTAATAGTAACTTATACTGAGAGGGTATAGACAGAGGGGACTTAACTAGTTTCCCAGAGCAACAATGGCAAAATCAAAGCAAAAAGCAATCCTTCCTTTCTCTCCATCTCTCTTTTTCTTTTCTGCCTTTCTCTCTGTCTCTCTTTTTAATGAGACCGAGTCTGGCTATGTTGCCCAGTCTGGTCTTATACTCCTGGACTCAAGCCATTCTCCTGCCTCAACCCCCATAGTAGCTTAGTTACAGATGTGAGCCACTGTGCTTGGATCCTCTTTCATGCTTGCTGGCTTTGTTTTTCTTTCCTTCTTCCTTCATCATACACTTAACTGATCAACCTATTATGTGCCTGGAAACATGATAAGTACTAAATATCTTGATATATGGTTATGAAGAAAAAATTATCTACAAATTAAAAATCCACAAATATTGAATAAGAAACTGGCATTCGAGGTTCTGTGTTAAAATCTGAAAAACAACTGGTAAACATAGAGCTATTGTAGTTCCCATAATTCCCATGTGTTGTGAGAGGGACCCATGGGAGATAATTGAATAATGGGGTGGTTCCCCCATACTGTTCTCTCGGTAATAAATATGTCTCATGAGAGCTGATGGCTTTATAATGGGAAACCTCTTTCACTTGATTCTCATTGTCTCTTTTGCCTGCTGCCGTGTAAGACATGCCTTTCACCTTCTCCTATGATTGTGAGGACTTTCCAGCCATGTGGAACCATTTATCCATTAAACCTCTTATTTGTTAATTACCCAGTCTTGGGTATGTCATTATCAGCAGTGTGAGAACAGACAAATATACTCATGGTCCTCATGTAATTTGGTATTTAAACTTAAACTGTAAGAGTCTAGAATTCTGCCAAATAAAGTTACTCAAAGTTACTCAGTAAGAAAGACTAAAATAGTAGTCATAAATATACATTTTCTATAATTATTATTTGCCACACTCTAAATGTTAATTAGCATTGCTTTAAGACAAATATCACTCATCAATGATTCTAATGCTAGCAGCATTTCAAAAATGTGTACATGTAGCAGTAAAAAAATCCCAGAAGCCAATAAAAATTAGTAGGTATACTGTTATTCTAGAATATTACATAGTTTCCTAACCATGTGTCTGTATCAAATTCCCCCGAACATTTTACTGTAAAAATTTCAAACATATAACCAATCTGAAAAAAAAAATTAATCATGTAATGACCACCTAGATTCTATAAATAATTTGATATATTTGCCTTAGACTCTCTTTTAAAGTGTGAATTTTGGCTCAAAATAAAATGATAATATTCAAACATAGACAGCTTAACACATCGAGAACAATTCTGTAGCCATCTTACACAATCATTATTTCATAGAAAAATCTAATGAAATCAGTGAGAACTTTGTTCAGATACACATGATAATGGCTTCACACAACAGATGACATTCAGAGTTTTTATGCCCATTGGAATAACTGTATAGAAAAACAACATAGGTTTTTAAGATGTTCTTAAATTATCTTGGCACAGAAAGGCAGAAACTAAATTAATAATGTTTTTTCCCATTTTGATTAGCTTTCATTATGTACTATGGGGGCAAATCCTGCAGCATCAAAGTAAATTAATAGTTTAATGAAAATTTTAGGCCAGGTGTGGTGGCTCATACCTGTAATCCCAGCACTTTGGGAGGTTGAGGCAGACAGATCATGAGGTCAAGAGATCAAGATTATCCTGGCCAATATGGTGAAAACCCATCTCTACTAAAAATACAAAAATCAGCTGGATGTGGTGGTGTGTGCCTGTAGTCCCAGCTTCTGAGGAGGCTGAGACAGGAGAATCTCTTGAACCCGGAAGGTGGAGGTTGTGGTGAGCAGAGATGGTGTCACTGTACTCCAGCCTGGGGAACAGAGAGAGACTCCATATATATATATATATATATATAAGAGAAAATTTAAAATTGACACACTCTCATTCCCCTCCCCCACAACTATTATCAACAGTAGAGAAATTAAATTTCAAATCATTTAGTTTTTTATAAATGGCATTTACAGTTGTTACTTTGCAAATATTGTCATACAAAAGAGGTGTAAAAAGGCGTAGTTTGTGTAATACAAATAAGAGATGCCTGGAAATTTGGAAGTTGCATTCTAGACAATGATATATGTGATTCTGGTTATGCATACCTCCGGACATCAGATTTCTTATTGGTTTCTTTTTTACCTTTGTTAATTGAGTAAAACGACAAGACAAATCTTAAGTATTTAGGAGATTTCTTTTTAACAATGTGTGCTTGGGAGACAGGTCTGTGCCTTTCTCTAAATATGATTTTGAGGGCTCCAAATTTAAAGGAGAGGGTGGGATACTGAAATTTATACAATTTTCATGTAAGAGGTAGGTACGGAAAAATAGTCATGCATGCCTTTGTCTGGCTCAGTGAATCTGCATTTTTTACATAAGATGACATAAATAAAGGGAGCAGAGGAAAAATGCGGAGAATCTAAGATAACATAGGCAAGATAACATAGATATATCTTTGTCTAAGATAACATAGACAAAAATGGGGCCGGGGAAAATCAGATATGCATTTGTGTCTAGTGGGATGGGGATGACTTCACCTGTAAAGATAAGCTATGAATTTGCATTGCTATGGTGAAATTTTAACAGCTTACTAGGAATTTCCTGGTGGGCAAAATATAAAGGAGGCCTGTTGCTTTTCATTTTGTAGCCATCTTATCTAGGAACCAAATAGGGGAGGCAGGTTTGCATGACCTCGTTCTCACCTTGACTTTTCCCTTTGGCTATACTAATTTAGGTTCCCCAAATTTAATTTCTTTCCACACCTTTTTTTGAAAAAGAGAAAGATTGAGTATATGTGCATATGTATGTTTATGTATGTGTGTGAGAGAAAGGCATATACCAACTCATTTAACACTCAAAAATTATTTCATACAGGGAACATGATACAATTGAAAAAAATGAGTCATAAACAAGTTATGTAGTTTGCCTACTGATGCTTCTAACTACATTAAGAATGTATTAAAAATTATCCTCTTATGGTTTCTCTAACAGAGTTGTGCTAATCTCCTTGACCCATACATTTTGAATCCTTTCATATTTGTCTTGCCTAGCTCCATTGCCCATCTTTTGTCACTTAACTTCTTTATAACTGAATCCTCTTCAGTATCATCCAATACAAATTCATTTCACAAAGCAGACCCTACAAGGCTTGGCCATTACTGCTGTTCCAAGAAACAGAATTTCTACTGCTTCAAAAAGCTATGGATTCCTTTTTAAGACAGTTAGAATGACCCACATTTAGAACAAATGTAACTGATCTATTATTTAGAGTGTCTCAGTTCCTAAAGAATGATATACAATCAATGCATGTCATTAGGCAACATGTTCTTTTCTCCAAATATTTATTTTAGGGGTCACAAACAGAGTGAGAACAGAGAAAACAAGTTTTGATTCTCAGTTATCTGTATACTAATTTATCCAGACTCTAATTTTATCAGTGGCTTTTAAATATCTAAAAAAAAATTAAACTTATTTATCATTCTCTTCAAAAAAATTTATCAAATTAAAAAATATGAAAAGTAACACAACTTTTATATTACTAAATACATTCTTTATTATTCCTGAAATATCAAAAAAGAGGCCAGTTATACAACTAAAAATATAGGAATTGCTATTAAGCAGCATTTATTCACATTGCATGATATTTTCTGTCTCATATCCATAATGTGAAGCAAAAGCCTCATGGAAGAGCCTGCATAACAGAGGTAGCTCCAATCCTAATTCTGTGTCCACCACCTTGCTGGTTCTACCTTATAGCATCATTAACAGTTTATAGACTGATATCCATGAACTTTATAACTCACCAATAGGAAAAATACCTAACCTTCTTCAAATTAAACAAAACCAGAACAATCAGAGAAGTAGTGATTAGAAAAACTTTTATGTTCTTCAGTATACTGTGTAACAATCTTGTGATAGAGTTTTCTAATGTGTTTGCAAAGAGAAACAGTCATCTCTGGCATTAGAAAGGAACCCAAGACTTGCAATCTGCAATGCTGACCACGTAAAATAAAATAAGGAATACCACTTAATCTCAATGTAAATTATTTAGTAATAAAATATGTAAAATTTCCCACTAAATTAAAACGACATATTTCACAGCTTCAGAATATATTTATTATTTTATAAATATACTCTATTTCATGTTTCAGTCTTTTCATATAAATTATCCAAATATATTCTAACATCTCCTATATATATTTCTATTTGTAATAAAAATAGCTGTTATTTATTGGGAACTAATATGAGAGCCCATTTTGAGTGCTTTACATTTCTCATTATTTAATAGTTTTGACCACCTTTAAGTGTAGGTACCATTATACTCACTGCTATACAACTGATAATATTGGGGCATGAAAGAGAAAAGTAATTTTTCCCAAATTTACACAGTTAGAAGTGACAAAATCAGTATTTAAACTCAAATAATGCTAGTTGTCTCTCCAATATAAAATGAGATGCACTTTAAGGCATTCTATAAAAATATTGCACATTATATTTTACTGCTATTTACTACAGTAAAGAATATTGACTTACAGTAATATGTGCTCTACACTGAAGTAAAATTTATTTTGGTTTTCTTAGGTCTACTTTTGTTTAATTTATTTTTTATTTCTTAATTATTTTTTAGTTCTTGGGTACATGTGCAGGATGTGCAAGTTTGTTACATAGGTAAATGTATGCCATAGTGGCTTACTGTACCTGTCAACCCATTGCCTTAGTATTAAGCCCAGCATGCATTCAAATTCTCTCCCCACACTGTACCCCAAATAGGCCCCAATGTGTGTTGTTTCCCTCCCCATGTCCATGTGATCCCATCATTCAGTTCCCACTTATAAGTGAGAACATGTGATGTTTGGTTTTCTGTTACTGTGTTAGTTTGCTGAGGATAATGACTTCTAGTTTTATTCATGTCCCTAAAAAGGAAATGATCTCATTCCTTTTCATGGCTACATAATATTGCATGATGTATGTGTATCACATTTTCTTTATCCAGTCTATCATTGTGGGCATTTGGGGTGATTCCATGTCCTTGCTATTGTGAATAGTGCTTCGATGAACGTAAGTCTTAATGTATCTTTGTAACATAATGATTTATATTCCTTTTGGTATATACCCAGTAATGAGATTGCTGGGTCAAATAGTATTTCTGGTTCTAGCTCTTTGAGGAATCATCACACTGTCTTCCACAATGGTCGAACTAATTTACATTCCCACCAACAGTGTAAAAGCGTTCCTGTTTCTCTGCAACCTTTCCAGCATCTGTTGTTTCTTGACTTTTTAATAATGGCCATTCTGACTTGTCAGATGGTATCTCATTGTGGTTTTGATTTGCATTTGTCTAATGGTCAGTGACGTTGAGCTTTTTTTCATATTTTTATTGGCTGCATGAATGTCTTCTTTTTAGAAGTGTCTGTTCATACCCTTTGCCCACTTTTTAATGGGGTTGACATTCTTCACAGAATTAGAAAAAACTGTATTAAAATTCATATGGAACTAAAAAAGAGCCTGGATAGCCAAGACAATATTAAGCAAAAATAACAAAGCTAGAGGCATCACCCTACCAGACTTCAAACTATAGTGTAAGTCTACAATAGCCAAAACAGCATGGTACTAGCACAAAAACAGACATGTAAACCCGTGAAACAGAATGGAGAACTCAGAAATAAGATTTCCCCAACACTCTGATCTTTGACAAACTTGTCAAAAACAAGCAATGGGGAAAGGATTCCCTGTTCAACAAATGGTGCTCAGATAACTGGCTATCCATTTGCAGAAAATTGAAACTGGACCCTTTTCTCACACCTTATACAAATGTTAACTCGAGATGGATTAAAGACTTAAATGTAAAACCCAAAACTATAAAACCATGGAAGAAAATCTAGGCAATATAATTCAGGACATAGCCACAGGCAAAGATTTCATGATGAAATGGCCAAAAGCAATTGGAACAAAGGCAAAAATTGACAAATGAGGTATAATTAAACTAAAGAGCTTCTGCACAGCAAAAGAAACTATCAGAGTAAACAGGAAACAGAGTGGCAGAAAATCTTTGCAATGTATCCATTCAACAAAGGTCTAATATCCAGAATCTATAAGGAACTCAAAAAAGTTTACAAGAAAAAAACATACTTTTAATCTTCTAAAATTCATTCCTAATGTTTTATTTTTATTTCAAATTAATAAATGTTTAATTTATGAACATAATAAAAATCTCTTAGGAAAACAGTTGACATTACCAAAATATGACAATTTAAAATATTGTTTTGTGTAGCTTTCTGACATTTTGCTCTAAGGTATAGAATATTTTTTTTGTCATTTCCACTATATTATACAAACAATTTGGAATATAATTCTACTTGAATATAAGTCCAATGAAGACAAGACTGTTTTTGTCTTCTTGATTCTTTTTTGACTCTTATGCCTAAAACAATAGAATTAAATTAATATGTTGTTGAATAAACTTTAGTCATTCTTTCTTTTTAAAAATTATTTGCTATTCTAATTTTTTTCTTATTTGTTTGAATTCTACTGTCCTTTTAGTCATTTCTTCAGAATAGTACTAAGCAAACCAATCCTTATAATTAATCTCATTGTATATTACCTTGTAATTAGAACTTTCATTTCTCAATAATTTTTACAGGAGTCATTTTTTATGTTAGGGGACTAGGAGTCTGTTCATATCAACTTATCATTTATTCTTTTGATCCATATTTTTATGTTCCACCTCCTTCCTACCAGCGGCACTCATTCTTATGTAGTTAAAGTATATCATTTTGTTTGTATGTATGCTTGTGAAATGTGTCATATTTTTATATGTATAAATATATGGTATTTTTATATTGCATTATATTTCTTACATTTTTTCCACTTGGTTCCTTGCATGAAAAATCTATCCTTCTCTATATACATGCATCCTAATTACAACATAAAATAGTTGAATTATTGGTCCTTTCACTACTTTTGTCCTTTCACCACTTGTGTATTTCTTCCCCTCACCCCGATATAGACAGTTACAATCAGTTTGCCCCTCCAGAATAATACTGCATTGAAAATTCTTAGGCATTCTATACATTACATTTTTATAGATTTTCTCTTAGTTTTCTTCTATATATTAGTTTAGTGTACTACTATTATATTCTGTTAAAGTAAGCCAGAATTCAGTCATATGACATAATATGACAAGATTTATTAGGAGTTTGTTATTTGGATAAATTTCCCTTACTAAATCAAACAATCAATATCAATTGCCCTTTAATAACATGGAAAATTACAAGGTATATGCACCTCTCTTTTAAAGCAGAAAACAAAGCCAGAAATAAACTTATTGTCGGGTCAGTAAGAAGAAGGAATTAAATCACATTCCTGTAAGTTCATTTAACCTTCTTGAGGTATTGCAGTGATGTTTGAGTACAGTTACCAGCTCATGTCCACTTTGAGACAAGCCTGTGAATTTCCTTGTATCTCATAGTCTGTGTCTGTAAGTTGGGGAAAAAAATGTCAACCAAGACAAGAATAATTTAAATATCCAGTTATTTATGTTTATCACAGTGCTCTCAATTTGTTGTTGGAATCCCACTCAAAAACAGGGAACCATTCTATTCTGGTTTCTTTCACATCATAAGAACTAGTACATAAAGACAGGCTATGACTGGAAATAAAATGTTATTTGAGAATAGGCATTGGGGTTTTAGTGCCTTAACATGGGAAAAAAGTTTTAATCTGTGTTTTACTACTTTTACAAAACATTTATTTCTGGCATATCTGGGTAAGCTCTACTTAAATGGCTCCTGCAATTCATTCCTGGCCAGGTTCACAGGCACAAGCCTACTGATAATCCACCAATGGATAATTTTCCCACACAGCCTTATCTTTGATACTCTTCTATCAATACTGTGCACCAGTGATACCAAAGCAGAAAAACATGTTTGGGCCAAACAATACTGTTCATTTAGGTGAAAAAGTGGGATGAGGGAGGAGATGTTATGTGGAAGTATGAATAAATTCAATGGAGGAAGGGAACTTTCCATTGAATTTGTTTCCTTCAATATAATAGAAGCCAAATAATAATCCAATTATAAAATTAACAATGTATTTATTCATAAGCCAAATACAATAACAATCAATTCATTATACTTTTCCTCCAAACAGGGCTGTATTTACAATAGTAAAAACAAATTATATCTGAACATGTGCAAATTACAATGAGCATGTTCACTGAGTGTGGGGTTTGTTCCCATGTGAGACCCCTCGGAATTGGGCCTCACCATATGGTGAGCTTGAGCCCGGACACAGTTTCCCGTTGGAGGCAGTCGAGCTATGGGAAAGTAGGAACTGCAGGTAAAGGAATTATAAAAAGAACTTTGTGAGACTGTGATGTGGCCTGCATGTGGTTTGACAGGACAATGTGTCCAGTTTCTGTATCTGATTTATGACTTTGTTTACCCACTATTGGGTCCTGTGCTTGTTCTTGTGACTGTGAAAATATAATGGGTTTCTGCCTCTCTGGTGCCTTGCATAGGTCAGTAACTTTTAACTATAGGTTTCCCCACCACCTGCGTGATTTAATTGTACCCAATTATGTATCTGATTTTACTATTGTTCTTATGTGCTGCTTTCGTGTATGAGATAATGGTATCTGTTCCTGTTAATGACGTAGGACAAACATATATATACTAACTGTGTGCACAATAAAGCTGCTGTTTAAGCATTGCTGTTTAAGCATTGCTTACTCAGTCCTCCAGACCCCGCTTGTCTGTCTTCTCTTTTTTCCGTGCACTCCCCTATTCAGGTTGGGACCCTCTTGCTGGCCAAGAGTCCCCGGCAGACGTGCCGGCCTCTCGAGAACCCAGAACTGGGAATTATGAAATACAGAGGGAACCCTTTATATGCAGGAGCCCCTCTACAGAAAACTAGAGGTGGGGGTGGAGGTACTGGATGTGAAAGAGCAGGGGTAGAGAGTTAAGACTAAGATAGTAAGTGTTCTCTGAACTAGCAATAAGTCCTCACTTCTGACAAAACCATAATAAAAAATTACTACTTTGCATTACAATTGTACTTATAGCTGAACTATTATTATTGTCTTTCCAAAGAGGATTTACATTTAAATGCTATATTCTAGATTTTACCTTTATCCAAATTGCTGATTGCTTACACTTGAATATATTATTAAAAATATTGGATAGTTTAATTATCAGCATAATTTTTACCTCATTTAGACAAATGTTGAATTCATTTTTATTACACACAGAATGAGGGGAAAGGCTGCTGATTTTAGCAGAAACTGGTGAGAGTCATTAAATAGATAGATAAACCATGAAAAGCCTATCAAAATTTTTTATGTGTGAGGAAGCCAGAGAATCTTTAAATTGTACAATTGACTATAATCTAAAAGCCCAGTCTAGACTTTAAAGCTGTTTATTTTTTCTAGGTCCAATAATAGTATAAGTCAAAGGAAAAAAAAGATTAGACTATGACTGGGCCAATGGGACCACTGGGTTATTGGCCACCTTTAGGGAGTGGCTTCTTGAAACAGCATAAGCTATGGCCACCAAAAATATGTGTTGAGTGTGATGAATTTAGTAAAACATTTCTTGATGTTAATGGTTAATTTGAGTGAAGTTATGGAATGTGATGGTCCTGCCAACCTCATGCACAGTAATTCTGGTCTTAGGAAGAAAACCAATGGCAAGCAGTTATGCATAATAGCATCCCATTAAAATTACTTTAAAATACTAAAATCTACTTAATAACCACTTTAAACGATATAACGTGCTTTAAACATTGTAACTTTGTAAAGCCTCATAAAATTGCCACAAAGATGCTATTGGTATCTCAATTTACAGATAAGTTCACTGGAATCAGGGAATATAAATGGCAGTAGTCACACAGAACTAAATGGCAGAGCTAGAATCAAATTCATTCAATTTAATTGCAGTATCCAGGCTTTTATCGCATCACACTGTGAGTTGGGTTGAAAATAGTTATCTAAATACGTAAGGAAAGTGAAGAGGTAGTATTCTATTTCTTCTGTGTAGAGCAAGATCTTACAATATAGCAGAAGCAAACCTACCTATAGAGCTACTCAGTTTATATATGCTCACAGAGGAGAAAAAAGAGTTAAAGCCTTCTCTTTTTTATGATCTATAGATCATAGAAACTTTTACTCATTTACTTCTTCATCTCCAAAACATCCCATTACACAGTCATTCCTTGCTTCACCTTATCAGTGAAGTTTTCACCAACTCCTAGGTCAGATGCTTTTAGTTTTGGAGAAGCAATTTTCCAGCTATCAAAGTGCCTGAGAGGTTTCAGAATTTCTTTTTTGATAATACCTTCAGCGTTTTCTAAGCTATTATTACAAAGCTGACATTTCCTATCCAATCTTTGCTAAAATCAAGCATGATCTTTATAATTCCTTTCACAGATATAAAGCCCAGTGTTGACATTTACATATTTCAGTTCTTTAACATTTGTTTCCACATTCATCAGTAACAACTGCTCCCTGAATTCTCACCTTCAACACAAAGAACATCTTTCTTCTGTAGAAAACTGATCTCAAACTCTGACCTCCCGAATTTGAAGGCCATTTCTCCCAGTCATCTCTTGCAGGTGTACCCTATTAGCAGTTGGTACCTTACTGGAAATGGGACAGTCTTTTCAATAAATGGTGCTGGGGATACCAAAGATCCATGTGCAAAAGAATAAAATTTGACCCTTGTCTCGCCTCATTTGCAAAAATCAATTCAAAATTAATTACAAACTTAAATGTAGACTCTGAAACTGTAAAGCTACTAAAAGAAAACATAGATAAAACAGATATAAGACATGACTCTACGCAATGATATTTTTAGGCTTGACGCCAAAAGCACAGGCAAAAAGATTAAAAAGAAACAAATTGAACTACATCAGAGCAAAAAGCAGCTGCACAACAAAGGAAACAACAGTGTAAAGAGCAAACCTATATTTGGGCGAAAATATTTGCAACCCATACATCTGATAATGGGGGTAATATCAAAAATATGTAAGAAACTCAAATAATTCTATCTATATGAAGAAAACAAATGATTTGATTAGAAAATTTGTCAGAAAAGTGAATAGGCATTTTTAAAACATGACTTTCAAATGGCCAACAGCTATATAAAAAAAGTTCAGCATCACCAATCATCAAGGAAATAAAAATTAAAATGACAGTAAGCTATCACTTCTCACCTGGTAGAGTGACTGTTATAAAAAAAATAAAAATAAGAGTGGGCAAAAATGTGGAGAAAAGAGAACACTTGGACACTGTTGGTAGGAATGTAACTTACCATAGCAATTATAAAAAATTGTATAAATTTTCCTCCAAACACTAAAAAATTAAATAGTTAATATTCTAGCAATTCTACTTCTGGGTGTTTAACCCCCCCAAATGTAAAACCAGTCTATAGAGGAGATGTCTGCCCTCCCATTTTTTTTGTAGCACTATTAACTATAGCCAACTTTTAGAATCAACCACCATCAACACATGGATGGATAAAGAAAAGGTTGTATATAAACACAATGTAATACTCTTCGACCTTATAAAAGAAAAATACTTTGTCATCTGTGAAAGCATGAATGTAACCGAAGAATATTATGCTAAGTGAAATAAGACAGGCACAGAAAGACAAACACTACATATTCTTGCTTCTTTGTGGAATCTAAAACAATGGAACACAAAGAAGCAAAGAGTAGAATGGTGGTTATCAGAGATTGTGAAGGTGGATAAATTAGGAAGATGACAGAGGGTGCAAAGCCCCAGTTACATAGGAGGACTGTTTACCTCCATGGTAAATGTAAATAATAATGTATGTTACATTTCAAAATTACTATGAGAGTACATTTAAAAATAATATATATTTGAGGTGATGGATATGTTAATTAGCTTTATTTATTCCACATTGTATTCATAAATCATCACAGCACTTTGTGCTCCATAAATATATATTTATATAATTTGTCAATTTACAATTAAAAATAAAAATAAATTCCCAGAAAGGTCATTTTGATCATAGATTGAGAGTGTTACCAGTGGTCACAGTTATCCCAACAGGCATTCTTTTCTGTTTAATGTTACAAAGCCAATACACAAAACCAAAAGTAAGTGTTAAACAGTGCAGGTTTTATTCAATAACCACGAAATTGGAGAAGTGGGAGAGTATCTTGAAAATCAACTGACCTCCTGAGAACCTGAAAGTTATAGGATGTTTTTAATGAAGGAATTGGGCATTAAGAGCAGGGGGAGGAATAGGCATGCTTTTGTTGGGAGCAGAGAGAGATTTTCCTGGAATCAAGGAACTGCCTCTTTTCCATTCTTTCTTGATCTCTTCAGGTCATTGTCGCGGTAATTGTTAACTGTCATGGTACCAACAGGAGTGTCATTCAGCATGGAAATTGGATTATAATGAAGCTAGAAGTAGAGTACACTGCCATCAGGGGTTTTGCCAGCCTTAGCTGGTTTAGTCTTATGAAGGTTGTGTGACCACAGACATCCAGTTTCTTAAAAACAAGCAGAATTAAAGCATAGTAGTAATTTAGCTATGTCACATAAGCACTGTATTGGGCAACAAAAGCTGGGTAGGAGTCCAGCCAAGTCATGTAGGCACTTTAATGGATAATAGGAGTATAGTCTATTCATTAAAAATATGATGATTGGTGTCAAACTGCCTTAGGTTCACCAATTTCTAATTGTTCTCTTTGTAAAGTTCAATTTTTCTGTTCCTGAGTTTCCGTATATAAAAAATGAAGGTAGGAAAACTTATCTCATTGGATTGTATTAAAAATCAAATGAGGTTTTCTAAAATCAACACTAAAATCTGTCTGACACAAATGTTTTTAATAAATATTTGCTATTGTTATTGGTATTTAAAATTGTGTAAATATTGAGATTTATGAGATAAATTTTATAATTTCAAAATATTAAATAAAAGTGAGCATGCCTCATTGAAAGGATAATCTACATAATTAATCTGCTTACTCCCATTTCACCTTAATTTATCTGTTGATGCTTTTACATGTCTCTATAATGTGTTGTCTCAGAGTAAATCTTTGTTTATTAATGGTAAATTAGTTTGCAAATGATTAAAGTGACTGTTAAAGACAAGGTTTTCCTCTTAAATTTTAAAGAGATTATTTCAAACAAAGTGGGCATAAGATAGAATTTTAAATAATTTAAAATATAGTTCAAACAAAATTAACCATGGAAAGTGTGATAAGATCATTTAATAGCTGTTAATCTAAATAAATATGCTTTTAATCATTAGGTGGCATTTAATTTAACCTGCAATAACTCTCTTATTAAAATTAAATTAAATCATTATATGAGACATTATTTAAATTGTACATGAATGTTATTTTTGGACTAGTTTGCAGTTATCTAAAGCAGTTCAGATTTGCTGAAGTTTAAAAAATTTTTATGTGTATTTTTCTAAGATCTTTGCTGCAAATTCTATACTCTTACTTCACAAGTTTAAATGCTCTGTAATTTAGGGGAAGCCATCTACAAGTGGAAAACAATGCTAAATTAATTTTAAAAAATACAAAGAAAACAGTTATAGAAATTGTCTGGTTAATAACTCAAACTTACTGTTTCCAAAATACATGTCATATGCTTTGATAAGTAGATTTAGATAGATAGACAAATAGATACTGTTTTAGCTATAATCCAATACTATTTTAGTTCGTTCCATAAATTGTTAAGAAGCTTCAGTTTTACCTTTTGTTTTACATGCTCCAGATCTGCAACCAACAACTTCTTCAAGGAGCTCTACTTCAATTTG
This sequence comes from Plecturocebus donacophilus, assembly GCA_004027715.1. Lineage (NCBI taxonomy): Eukaryota > Metazoa > Chordata > Mammalia > Primates > Pitheciidae > Plecturocebus > Plecturocebus donacophilus. Next base: position 124,039 of record PVKP010000193.1, read on the forward strand.
TCATGGAATGATATATTTATTAATCAAGATCTAGTTGCTGGAAGTATTCATTGCTCCTGGAAGATTGCTACTTCTAGGCCCCCTTAGCAGACAAGAATAGGTGATATATGTATAGATACTAGCCCATGCATACATATACTTTTTTAAGAGTCTATTTGTATGTGAATCTAAGAAAACACACATGAGTTTATACTAATACTTGAGACTTCAAACCAAAATGATAGTGTTTATTCTAGTATTTCCTCTTTGTCTTGTTTTGTTTTTGTTTTTGTTTTCAACTTCTTTCTCATTCAGTGAAAAACTATATTATGTGCTTTTTAATACCAAGAATTATTTTTGGCATATTAAATTGTTTAAACCATGTTAACAAAAATTACCTGGATGTAATTCTGCAACAGTTACTTATCACATTCTTTAAGATTATTACTTTGTGACATTTGATTTCTTTTGTTTATCTCAGTCTATTTGAGTATATCTGAATAGCTGTTTTTTTGTGTATGTGTGTTATTGTTTTTGCTCTTAAGTATTGTGGGGTACATTTCATAAGCCATTGCTTGTAAATAAATTGGCTAAATAGAGCCGGGCACACTGGCTTACACCTGTAATCCCAGCACTTTGTAGGGGTTGATGCAAGTGGATCACTTGAGCCCGAGTTCAAGACCAGCTTGGGCAACATCATAAAACCCCATGGTATGGTTTGGCTGTGTCCCCACCCAAATCATCTTGAATTCACACGAATTGTGAGAGTGACTCAGTAGGAGGTAATTGAATGATTGGGGCAGGTCTTTCCAGTGCTGTTCTCATGAGTGAATAAGTTTCATAAGATCTGATAGTTTTTAAAAGGGGAGGTTCCCTGCACAAGTGCTCTTCTCTTGTCTGCCACCACGTGAGATGTGTCTTTCACCTTGTGCCATGATTGTGAGGCCTCCCCAGCCAGGTGGAACTGTAAGTCCAATAAACCTCTTTATTTTGTAAATTTCCAAGTTTCAGGAATGTCGTCAGCAGCATGAAAATGGACTAATAGAGTAAATTGGTACCAGTAGAGTGGTGTGTGCTGAAAAGATACCTGAAAATGTGGAAGTGACTTTGGAACTGGGTAAGAGGCAGAGATTGGAACAGTTTGGAGAGCTCAGAAAAAGAAAGAAAAATGTGGGAAAGTTTGGAACTCTCTAGAGACTTGTTGAATGGTTTTGGCAAAAATGATGATAATGATATGGACAATGAAATCCAGGGTGAAGTGGTCTCAGATGGAGATAAGGGACTTGTTGAGAACTGGAGCATGGGTGACCATTGTTATATTTTAGCACAAATACTGGTGGCATTTTGCCCCTGCCCTAGAGATTTGTGAAACTTTGAACTTGAGAGAGATGATTTAGGGTATCTGGCAGAAAAAATTTATAAGCAGCAAAGCATTCAAGAGGTGACTCCCTTTTAAAGCTTTATGCTCTATCTCCCCTTTAAAACTGAATGTTAGAGGCATTCAGTTTTAAAGGGGAGATAGAGCACAAATTTTAGAAAATTTGCAGCCTGACAATGTGATAGGAAAGGAAATCCCATTTTCACAGGAAAAAATCAAACTGGCTGCACAAATTTGCATAAGTAACAAGAAGCCTAATGTTAATCACGAAGACAATGAGGAAAATGTATCCAGGGCATGTTAGAGGTCTTTATGGCAGTCTCTCCCATAACATGCCCAGAAGCGTAGGAGGAAATAATGATTTTGTGGGCTGGGCTCAGGTTCCCCATGCTGTGTGCACCTAGGGACTTCATTCCCTGTATCCCAGCCACTCCAACCATAGCCAAAAGGGGCCAACATAGAGCTCGGGCTGTGGCTTCCGAGGATGCAAGCCTCAAGCCTTGGCAGCTTCCACATGGTGTTGAGTCTGCCAGTGCCCAGAAATCAAGAATTAGGGTTTGGAAACCTTTACTTAGATTTCAGAGGATGTAGGAAAATGCCTGGATGTCCAGGTAGAAGTTTGCTAGAGGAGTGGGATCCTCATGGAGAACTTGTGCTAGGGCAGTGATGAAGGGAAATGGGGGGTCAGAGCCCCAACTAAGAGTCCCTACTGGGGCACCACATAGTGAAGCTATGAAAAGAAGGCCACTGTCCTCCAGACACCAGAATTGTGAACCCACCAACAGCTTGCACCATGTGTCTTGAAAAGATGCAGACACTCAACACCAGCCCATGAAAGCAGCTGGGAGGGAGGCTGTACCCTGCAAAGCCACAGGGGTAGAGTTGCCCAAGATCATGGGAACTCACCACTTGCATCAGCATGACCTGGATGTGAGACATGGAGTCAAAGGGGATCGTTTTGGAGGTTTAAGACTTGACTGCCTTGCTGGATTTTGTACTTGCATGGAGCCTGGAGCTCCTTTGTTTCTTGTAATGGCTATGTTTACCCAATGCCTATATCCCAATTGTATCTAGAAAGTAACTAACTTGCTTTTGATTTTACAGGCTTATACGCAGAAGTGACTTGCCTTGTCTCAGATGAGACTTTAGACTGTAGACTTTTGAGTTAATGTTGAAATAAGTTATGAGTTTGGGAATACTGTTGGAAAGGCATGATTGGTTTTGAAAAGTAAGGACATGAGATTTGGGAGGGGCCCTCAGGTGGAATGACTGGATTGACTGTGTCTCCATCCAAATCTCATCCTGAATTTCCACATGTTTTGGGAGGGACCTGGTAGGAGGTAATTGAATCACAGGGGCAGGTCTTTCTCATGCTGTTCTCATGATAGTGAATAAGTCTCACAAGATCTTATGGTTTTAAAAAGGGGAGTTTCCCTGCACAAGCTCTCTTCTCTTTTCTGCCACCATGTGGGATGTGTCTTTCACCTTCTGCCATGATTGTGAGGCCTCCCCAGCCACATGTAACATAAGTCCAATAAACCTCTTTTTTTGGTAAATTGCCCAGTCTCAGGTATGTCTTTATGAGCATCATGAAAATAGACAAATAAACCCCATTTCTGCAAAAAAATTAGCCAAGTGTGGTGGCATGTACCTATAGTCCCAGCTACCCAGGAGGCTGAGGTGGGAGCATCACCTGAACTCAGGACATGAAAAGCAATAAAAGACTAAATAAACATTTAAGGACTAATATGTTTCCCACAAAATTAGGTATAGACAGTGATACATTATCACTGTATTCCCAGACCTTAATATAATGAAAACCAAAAGCCTATATGCTAGTTAACAAAAATTTAATTCACTGATAAATCAAAATTTCCTTCTGATAATTGTAGGATTTTTTAAAATCTTCAAAATCATCAGTAAGTATTTGTGTTATACTTTTTCATTACTTTTTTCTGGATAATCTATTAACCCTTTTAGTCTCAGTTTTCAAATATATCTTCTCAAAAGACTACATAAATTCTATAATTTTTTTGTCTTATAGCAGTATTCTTTTTTTGTATAATGTTTGGTATGTTTCATCTTTTGGAATTCTTATGATATTTTTCTAAAGCGCTTTTCTTTATATTTTTGCCTAATCTAATTCTAACATTAGAACAAGTAATAGACTTTGAGTAACTACTTTGAGTAGAAATTAATATTGAAGTCCAGAGTTTTGGTGTTTCATGTTTTGGGGAAAGAAAAATCAATATATATGACATAAGATAAAGGGAATCAGTCATCATTTTACACTTACTAGATGTAGATATGGTATAGCTGGATCTCACGACAAAGAAATTATGATCTCTTGAATAATTTTAATATCATGATTTTTAAACCTACAATTTTATAATATGTGAAAGTATTGCTATTAGTGAAAACACATATACTCTGATTCATCAGTAGGATTTGTTTCTTTTGAAATCAATTTCTTTTCAAATGTCTGTTTTGCCCAAATTCATTCAGAGAAAGATTACATTTTTGTCCTGTGTTAAGCATTAAGAAAAGTTTTTTAAATCCCTCTTTCACTATAAGGGTAATTCCTACAGCTATTTCTAACTTATTCAATAAGGAAAAGAAACTCTTATTTTAATGTATTAAATCCAAATATATTCCTAGTGTAATATTGCATTAATGGCAAAGGTTACTGTATCTGAGAGGCAGGAATCCAGCAATCCTCTCTCTCCTTTGAACTTTTTGACTCAGATATAGGCAAGTGCTGGCCTGTTGGGTCAGGCAGTCACCATTCTTGTTTCACAATTCATATGGCTAGAAAAGTGAGGAATTTTAGGGCCACTAAGAGTGTCTAACCATTCCTTTCTTCCCTTTGTCTGAATGTGTGGTTTCAGTGTTTGATTAAGGGTGATAAGTAGAAGTCCTGATGCTTAAGAGACTAAGCTCTTTCCTCAATTTAAATTTACCAAAAAGTCATAAATTACAAAATATTAGACACTGGCTTAGATATTAATAAAATTCTATGTAATTTTCACCTTTTCTCTTCTGTGTATGTATTCTTAGAGAACAGCATGGTGAATTAGGATTTATACATAATATGTGAATCTTACCAGTGATCGTCTATCAATAAATTTGGTACAAGAATGTATATACATGTGGGACTTCCACCAAGTTGTCCTAATGGGAACAGCTCTGGAGCGCAGTTCCCAGTGAGAGTGATGCAGAAGGTGCATGATCTCTGCATTTCCAACCAAGGTACCTCACCAGGTTCCTCAATGGAACTGGATGGACAGTGGGTGTAGCCCAAGGAGGGCAAACAGAAGCAGGTTAGGGTGCTGCCTTACTCAGGAAGTGCAATGGGCCAGAGGCCCCCCCGCCCTCCTACCCAATGGATGTTTCCAGCCACTCCAGAGCTCCAGTTTGGATGCTGTACTTCTCCCACTGTCTTTGTAGCCCACAGAATTGCCTGCTGACAGGTGTTACGTGTTTTCAGGGCAATCTGGGGAGCTGATTCAGCTGGTGCTGTGAGTTTCCAGCACAAATCTGAGCAGCCATTTTGACTGGTGCCTGGAGCGCCTGTATTATCCATGCCCCTGAGAGAAAAGGGGCTGAAGGTGGGGAGCCAGGTAATGTGGCTCCATGATTCCCACCCCCATGAGACCAGCAAACTGAATCCCACTGGCTTGGGATTTTCACAGTCAGCACCAGCAGTTTGAGGTCGACCCTGGATGGTTGAGGTCCATGGGGTGAGGGGTGTCCACCATTACCGAGGCACCTCTAACCTTACCTGTGTAAACAAAAGGACAAAGAAGTTTACAAAGCAGATGCAGGGAGCCGGTGGCAACTCAACACCTCTGCAGGCAGACTGTGACTAGATTCCCTCCTTGCTGGGCAGGGCATCTCTGAACAAAGGCAGCAGTGATCAGGGACTTACAAATAAAGCCACACTTTCCTGGGACAGAGCACCTGGGAAAAGGATCTGAGTTCCACTGCAGCAGACTTAAATGTCCCTGCTCAGCAGGTCTGAAGGGAGCAGTAGAGCCCCCAGTACAGCACTTGAGCTCTGACAAGGGACAGACTGCCTCCTTAAGTGAATCTCTGACCCCTGTATATCCAAAGAATCACCTCATTCAGGAGAGATCTGGCTATCTGGTGGGTACCCTTCTGGGACAAAGCTACCAGAGGAAGGAACAGGCAGCAATCCTTGTTATTCTGCAACCCCGATGTGTGATTCCCAGGCAAGCAGGGTCTGGAATGGACCTCCAGCAGTCCTGCAGCAGAGGGGCCTGACTGTTAGAAGGAAAACTAAAAAACAGAAAGAAATGGCCTCAAATCAACAAAAAGAATGTCTACTCAGAGACCCTATCTGAAAGTAAACAACTTCAAAGACCAAATGTGGATAAATCCATGAAGATGGGAAGAAACCAGTGCAAAAAGGATGAAAACACCAAAAACCAGAGCGCCTCTTCTCCTCCAAGGGATCACAACTCCTCACCAGCAAGGGAACAAAACTGGAAGGAGAATGAGTTTGACGAATTGACAGAAGCAGGCTTCATAAGGTGAGAAATCACAAACTTCTCTGAGCTAAAAGAACATGTTCTAATCCAATACAAAGAAACTAAGAACCTTGAAAAAAGGTTAGACAAAATGCTAACTAGAATAACCAGCTTAGAGAAGAACATAAAAGACTTGATGGAGCTGAATAACACAGCATGAGAGCTTTGCAAAGCACACATAAGCTTCAATAGCTGAATCGATCAAGCAGAAAAAAAAAGGATATCAGAGACTGAAGATCAACTCAATGAAATAAAACAAGAAGGCAAAATTGAGAAAAAAGAGTGAAAGAAATGAACAAAGCTTCCAAGATATATGGGATTATGTGAAAAGACCTAATCTACATTTGATCAGTGTACCTGAAAATGATGAGGAGAATGAATCCAAGCTGGAAAATGTTCTTCAGGATATTGTCCAGGAGAACTTCCCCAACCTAGCAAGGCAGGCCAACATTCAAATCCAGGAAATACAGAGAACACCACAAAGATATTCCTTAAGAAGAGCAACTCAAGGCACATAATCTTCAAATTCAGAAGGGTTGAAATGAAGGAAAAAAATACTAAGGGCAGCCAGAGAGAAAAGTCGGGTTACCCACAAAGGGGAGCCCATCAGACTGACAGTGGATCTCTCAGTAGAAACCCTACAAACCAGAAGAGAGTTGGGGCCAATATTCAACATCCTTAAAGAAAAAAACTTTCAACCCAGAATTTCATATCCAGTCAAACTAAGCTTCATAGTTAAGGAGAAATAAAATCCTTTATGGACAAGCAATTGCTGAGAGATTTTGTCACCACCAGGCCTGCCTTATAAGAGCTCCTGAAAGAAGCAATAAACATGGAAAAGAACAACCAGTACCAGCCACTGCAAAAACATACCAAATGGTAAAGACCATTGACTCAATGAAGAAACTGTGTCAACTAATGAGCAAAACAATCAGCTAGTATCAAAATGGCAGGATCAAATTCACACATAACAATATTAACCTTAGATGTAAATTGGCTAAATGCCCCAATCAAAAGACACAGACTGGCAAATTGGATAAAAAGTCAAGAACCATCATTGTGCCGTATTCAGGAGACCCATCTTACCTGCAAAGACACACATAGACTCAAAATAAAGGGACGGAGGAAGATTTACCAAGCAAATGGAGAGAGAGAAAAAAAAGCAGGAGTTGCAATCCTAGTCTCTTTAAACCAACAAAGATCAAAAGAGAAAAAGAAGGGCATTATATAATGGTAAAGGAATCAATGTAACAAGAAGAGCTAACTATCCTAAATATATATGCACCAATACAGGAGCACCCAGATACATAAAGCAAATTCTCAATGACTACTAAAAAGAGACTTAGACTCCCTCACATTAATAGCGGGAGACTTTAACAATCCACTGTCAATATTAAACAGATCAATGAGACAGAAAATTAACAAGGATATCAAGGACTTGAACTCAAATCTGGACCAAGCAGACCTAATAGACATCTACAGAACTCTCCACCCCAAATCCGCAGAATGTACATTCTTCTCAGCACCGCATCACACTTACTCTAAAATTGACCACATAATTCAATGTAAATCACTTCTCAGCAAATGCGAAAGAGTGGAAATTATAACAAGCACTCTCTCAGACCCCAGTGAAATCAAATTAGAACTCAGGACTAAGAAACTCACAAAAAACCACACAACTACATGGAAACTGAACAAGCTGCTGCCAAATGACTACTGGATAAATAATGAAGGCGTAAATAAAGATGTTCTTGGAAACCAATAAGAATGAAGACACAACGTACCAGAATCTCTGGGATACATTTAAAGCAGTGTCTAGAGGGAAATTTATAGCACTAAATGCCCACATGAGAAGTGAGGAAAGTTCAAAAATTGACACCCTATCATCAAAATTAAAAGAACTAGAGGAGCAAGATCAAACAAATTCAAAAGCTAGCAGAAGACAAGAAATAACTAGTATCAGAGCAGAACTGAAGGAGATTGAGACACACACACACAAAACCTTCAAGAAATCAGTAAATCCAGGAGCTGTTTTTTTTTTTTTAAAATAACGATCAACAAAATAGGCTGCTAGCCAGACTAATAAAAAAGAAAAAAGAGAAGAATCGAGTAGATGCAATAAAAAAAAGATAAAGGTGATATCACCATGACTTCCAGAGAAATACAGACTACCATCAGAGATTACTACAAACAACTTTGTGCACATAAACCAGTAAATCTAGAAGAAATGGACAAATTCCTGGACCCTTACACCCCCCCTAGGCTAAACCAGGAAGAAGTTGAATCCCTCAATAGACTAATAAGGTCTGAAGTTGAGGCAGCAATTAATAGCCTACCAACGAAAATAAGTCCAAGTCCAGATGGATTCACAGCCAAAATCTGCCAGACATAAAAAGAAGAGTTGGTGCCATTCCTTCTTGAACTATTCCAAACAATACAAAAAGAGGGAATATTCCCTAACTTGTTTTATAAGACCAACATTAACCTGATACCAAAACCTTGTAGAGACACAACTAAAAAAGAAAATTTCAGGTTATATCCATGATGAACACCAATGCAAAAATCTTCAATAAAAAACTGGCAAACTGAATGCAACAGCACATCAAAAAGATTATCCATCATGATCAAGTAGGCTTAATCCCAGGGATACAAGGCTGGTTCAACAAACACAAATCTATAAACATAATCCATCACATAAACAGAACCAAAACCAAAAACCACGTGATTATCTCAATAGATGCAGAGAGGGACTTTGACAAAATTCAACAGCCCTTTATGCTAAAAACCCTCAATTAACTAGGTCTGGAAGGAATGTATCTCAAAATAAAGCTAACGACAACAATCCCACAGCCAGTATTATACTGAATGGGCAAAAGCTGGAAGCATTCTCTTTGAAAACTGGCACTAGAAAAGGATGCCCTCTCTCACCACTCCTATTCAACATAGTATTGGAAGTTCTAGCCAGAGTAATCAGGCAAGAAAAACAAATAAAGGGTATTCAGTTAGGAAAAGAGGAAGTCAAATTGTCTCTATTTTTGGACAACATGATTGTATATTTAGAAGACCCCATTGTCTCAGCCCAAAATCTCCTGAAACTGATAAGCAACTTCAGCAAAGTCTCAGGTTACAAAATCAATGTGCAGAAGCCATAAGCATTCCTATACACCAATAACAGACAAACAGAGAGCCAAATCATGAGTGAACTCCTATTTAAATTGCTACAAAGAGAATAAAATACCTCAGAATACAACTAACAAAGGATGTAAAGGACATCTTCAAGGAGAACTACAAACCACTGCTCAATGAAATAAGAGAGGACACAAACAGATGAAAAAACTTTCCATGCTCATGCTTAGGAAGAATCAATATTGTGAAAAAGGCCATACTCCCCAAAGTAATTGATAGATTCAATGCTATCCCCATTGAGCTACTGTTGACCTTCTTCACAGATCAGGAAAAAGACACCTTAAACTTCATATGGAACCAAAAAAGAGACCAAATAGCCAAAACAGTCCTAAGCAAAAAGAATAAAATTGGACGCCTCATGCTACCTCAGTTCAAATTGTACCATAAGGCTTCAGTAATCAAAACAATATGATACTGGTTCCAAAACAGATATATACCAATGGAACAGAACAGAGGCCTCAGAATTAATGTAACACACCTACAACCATCTGATCTTTGACAAACCTGACAAAAACAAGCAATAGGGAAAGGATTCCCTGTTTAATAAATGGTATTGGGAAAACTGGCTAACCATGTGCAGAAAGCTGAAACTGGACCCATTCCTTACACATTATACAAAAATTAACTCCAGATGGATTAAAGATTTAAATATAAGACCTAACACCATAAAAACCCTAGAAGAAAACATAGGCAATAACATGCAGGACATAGACAGGGGCAAGGACTTCATGACTAAAACACCAAAAGCAATGGCAACAAAAGCCAAAATAGACAGATGGGATCTATTTAAATTTAAGAGTTTCTGCACAGCAAAAGACAATCATTAGAGTGAACCAGCAACCAACAGAATGGAAACAAATTTTTGCAAGCTACCCATCTGACAAAGGGCTAATATCAGGAATCTACAGAGAACTTAAACAAATTTACAAGAAAAAACAACCCCATCAAAAAGTGGGCAAAGGATATGAACAGGCACTTTTCAAAAGAAGACATTTATGCTGCCAACAAACAAATGAAAAAATGCTCATCATCACTGGTCATTAGAGAAATCAAAATGAAAATCACATTGAGACACCATATCACACCAGTTAGAATAACAATCATTAAAAAATCTGGAGGCAACAGATGCTGGAGAGGATATGAAGAAATAGGAAAACTTTTACACTGTTGATGGGAATGTAAATTAGTGCAACCATTGTGGAAGACAGTGTGGCAATTCCTCAAGGATATAGAAATAGAAATACCATTTGACCCAGTAATTCCATTACAGGGTATATGCCCAAAGGATTATAAATTGTTTTATTATAAAGACACATGCACACGTATGTTCATTGCAGCACTGTTTACAATAGCAAAGACTTGGAACCAACCCAAATGTCCATCAATGATAGACTGGATCAAGAAAATATGGCACATATACACCATGGAATACTATGCAGCCATAAAAAATGATGAGTTCATATCCTTTGCAGGTACATGGATGAATCTAGAATCCATCATTTTCAGCAAACTGACACAAGAACAGAAAATCAAACACCACATGTTCTCACTCATAAGTGAGTGTTGAACAATAATAACAAGGTCACAGGGAGGGGAACATCACACACTGGGTCTGTTGAGGGGTGTGGGGCTATGGGAGTGATAGCAGGGATTGGGGAGGTTGGGGAGGGATAACATTAGGAGAAATACTTAATGTAATTGACAGGGGGATGGAGGCAGCAAACCACCAAGGCATGTGCATAGTTACATAATAATCCTGCATGTTCTTCACATGTACTCTGAAGTTAAATTATAATAATAAAAAAGAATGTGAATACATGTGAATATAAAAGAGACAGAGAAGGAAAAATTTTAATTTACTGAAATTGTATATTATCATATCATTAAAAAGGGTTAATGAAAGTCCTATAAATTTTTTTTTTTAATTTTCAGAGATTTTCTAGCTCATTTCTCAGGATCATTTAACTATAATATATAATCCAAGAAAAGTGACCAATATGCTTGTTAATTTAAAATTGCCAATCACATTCCTCATGTTAGTTTTAAAAATGGCATGTAGTGATTTAATTCTGGCCTACTAAATTTTTGATAATGTCTTCTAGAACAAACAAATAAATGCATCTTTAAATAATAGGCAGTATTAAAATTATATGAAAAATTGCTGTAATGAATACTAATTCATAATAATTAAACTATACTTTCGGCATATAAAAAATATTTATGTCCCATGCCTTATAGTATGAAGAATATCCTCAACTACTTTTAAGTAGAAATTAACTTTGAAGTATAGTTTCTTTGTGATTCGAGTTTTTTGGAAAGAAAAATCAATACATATGACATAAAATACAGGGGATCAGTAGTCATTTTATGGCTACTAAATGCATATACAGCCATGTATGGCTTAACAATAGGCATATGTTTTGATAAATGCATCATTAGGTTATTTCATCATTGTGCAGACATCCTATAGTATACTTACACAAACCTACATGGTATAGCTTATTACAGATGTAGACCATATGGCATAGCCTATTGCTCTTGGGCTACAAACCTGTACAGCATGTTATGTACTCAGTGCAGTTGGGGACAGTAATACAATGGTATTTGCATATGAAAACATACCTGAACTTAGAAAAGGTGTAGTAAAAATATGATATTGTTGACCAAAATGTCATTATGTGGTGCATGACAAATTTATTACCGCTAGTGCATAATCTAAATATTTCTGAATCACTGATGTTTATGTGATTGAGCAGCAGGCAGGAAGTAGAAGAAAATTAAAACAAATGTGAATGAATTACTGTCTTACAGCAATGCATACATATTAGTCATTTGGTGGAGTTTCTACAAATTATTTTTTCCATAGAACCTGAACTTCTTTTAACATACTTTAAATAGGAATTGAAGTAATTGAAGAATAGTCTATCCTAGATGAATATTTGAAGTACCGACCAATAAAAATCATAAAATGGGAAACACACTGCTTTGTAGTTCAAAGCAACATTAAAGACTAAACTTTTGAAGACCAAAGTGACTTGAGTACATAACTGATTTAAGTCCAAATCTTTCTTTCAGAAGAGACTTCATTTGTTGAATTCTGGTTTGATTTTCATCACTACCTGTCATTTTTAAAACTAACACGAGGAATGTGATTGTCAATTTTAAACTGATACAATTCAAACCTAGGGTTCAAAAATAATCCAAATCATTTTCTACAGAGTATCACTAATATTGCAAGGAGATACTGATAAATCAGGTTTGAATCCTAATTTTATTCCTTTTTGTCTTTGAAACTTTAGCTAAGTCTCCTGATAGTTCAATTAAAAAGGCATATTAATGTTTCTAAAAATGTTGTCAATGCTGAAAATCCAATGTACATGAAAATTACAGGACATTTAATAAATACATGTACATATTAAATATCTGAGGCCTTAATTTTTAATAGAAAAAGATAGAAGATTAAAAGAGCTTTACTTTTTAAAGGCTAAATAGCAAAAGAATATCAGTAACCATGTGTTCCTTTTCCACCAGCATCATGACTAAGATTATAACTCTGCAATCTGATTAGCCAGAAAACTGTGAGACTCATTTAATCCCTTTACTAAGTGGTGAAAGATATTTGGTAACTAAGGTCTCTGTTTTGATTTGTTTTCTTTCTCTCTCTTTTTTTTAAATTCTTACTACTGTTCCCTACATGGCAAGTTGTTTGTCTTTGATTCTTCTTCGTTGGAACTCAGGAGGAAAAAACAGTGAACATTTTTTATAAATATGGTTAGATAAATAAAAGGCTGTGATTACTTGGAGCAACAGTTAATGTTGAGGCAAACAATAGAGCATATAAAGTCTAGGAAGCAAATCAAGGAGGAAAAAATTTATTTGAGAAATTAGGGCAATCAAAAATGCCTGTGTGTACTAAGGAATTTAGTATGCTGTATACAGTCCCAAGACAGGACACATGGTCAGAAAATACCCACAAAACCTTAAGCTTTCACTTTCAGATAATCACTAGCCTCAAGGCAAGCAGGAAGTAAATGTTAAAGCAGAACTTAAAACCATCTAACTAAGCACTGATGGAATATTCCACAACTACCCCAAGCAACGGACAAATGTACAAAGACTGGGAGTAGGGTTTTTCCTTTCTATTTTTCTCTCTTACATTTATTTTATTTTTGTGCCTGTCCTTTTCTACCACCACTTCTCTCCCTTATTTCTCTCTCTGCTTCTGGCATCCAAAATAAACTCCCCCAAACACTAAATGCACAAAAATGAAAGAGATAGAGATCTCAGAGACAATATATGACAGATAGATCTTACCAAATCATTTAGAAAAGTCACTAAACCATACAGCTACAGTCCACAGCAAGCAATAAATACCAACCATGTGAAGGAAAATGAGATTTTCAGAGTAACCACATTATAAAATTCAAATTTTTCCATTTTTAGCCAGAAAAATATGAAAGATCCAGAGAAACAAGAAAGTATGTTTCCTTGAAGAAAGAAATTATTAGAACCCACCCCCAAGGAAGCACACACATTGAGCTTACTAGACAAAGACTTTAAACTAATTGTCTTAAATATTCCCAACAAGCTAAAAGAAACCATGGAAAGAAAGCTAAAGAAAGTTGGGGGAATTATGTGTTTATAAATACAGAAAAATAAAAAAAAAGAACCTATAAAAATAAACTAAACAAAAATCCTGGAGCGAAAAAGTACAGTAAATGAAATAAAAACTCACTAGAGTGTTTCAATAGCATATTTGAGCATATAAAGAAATAATTAGTGGATCTGAAAAGAGGTTAATCGAAATTATCCAGTCTAAGGAGCAGAAAGAAATAAAAATGAAGAAAAATAAATAGAGCCCAAAAGACCTCTGGGACACCATCAAGCATGCTGATCAATGCATAATAAAAATAAAGGTAGAATAGGAGACAGAAACAAGGCATTACAGAATATTTAAAGCAATAATACTTAACAGCTTTCTAAATTTGACAAAAGACACAAATCAAAACATAAAGGAGATAAAAGAACCCCAGATTAATGCAAAGAGATCCACACCAAGACATATTATAAAAATCTGGATAGCAGCAAAAGAAAGATATTCATCACAGGAATCCTTAATAAGATTAACAATATATTTGTATTGGAATCCATGGAGACCAGAAGAATTGGATGACCTTTTTAAAGTACAGAAAAAAGGAATTATGTCAACCTGGAATTTTATTTACAGCCAGACTATCCTTCAAAAATGAAGGCAAAATTAATAATATATTTAAATATCTTATATACTCCAAGATTAACACAAGCCAAGTTAGTCAGTTTGTAGATCTATCCTACAAAAAATGCTAAAGGGAGTTCTTCAGGTTGAAATAAAAGGACAGAATATAGTACCTTGACTATTATAAAGAAATAAAGAACTTCAGTAAAGGTAAAACATAGACATAAATTGAAACTGGCTAATATATTAATGTATTTTTTGTTTTCCAGTCTTTTTTGGTTCCTATATTTTTTATTATACTTTAATTTCTGGGGTACATGTGCAGAACATGCAGGTTTGTTATATAGGTATACATGTACCATGGTGGTTTGTTGCATCCATCACCCTGTCATTTATATTAGGTATTTCTCCTAATGCTATCCCTCCCCTATCTTCCCACCTACTGCTATTCCTCCCCTAACCCCCCACCCCCCGACAAGCCCCAGTGTATGGTGTTCCCCTCCCTGTGTCCACATGTTCTTATTGAGAACATACAGTGTTTGGTTTTCTGTTCTTGTGTCAGTTTGCTGAAAATGATGGTTTCCAGCTTCATCCGTGTCCCTGCAAAGGACATGAACTCATCCTTTTTTATGACTGCATAGTATTTCATGGTGTATATGTGCCACATTATCTTGATCCAGTCTATGATTTATTGGCATTTGGGTTGGTTCCAAGTCTTTGCTATTGTGAACAGTACTGCAACAAACATATGTGTTCATGTGTCCTTATAATAGAAGGAGTTATAATCCTTTGGGTATATACCAAGTAATGGGATTGCTGGATAAAATGGTATTTCTAGTTCTAGATCCTTCAGGAATCGCCACACTGGTTAGAAAGAATCAATATTGTGAAAATGGCCATAGTACCCAAAGTAATTTATAGATGAAAAGCTATCCCCATCAAGCTGCCATTGTCTTTCTTCACAAAATTGGAAAAAAACACCTTAAACTTCATATGGAATCAAAAAAGAGCCCATATAGCCAAGATAATCCTAGCAGAGGTTGGGGGAAACAAAGCTGGAGGCATCTGCTACCTGACTTCAAACTATACTACAAAGCTACAGTAATCAAAACAGCATGGTACTGGTACTAAAACAGAGATATAGACCAATGGAACAGAGCAGAGGCCTCAGAAGTAATGCCACACATCTACAACTATCTCATCTTTGACAAATCTGACAAAAACAAGCAATGGGGAAAGGATTCCCTATTTAATAAATGGTGTTGGGAAAACTGGCTAGCCATGTGCAGAAAGCTGAAACTGGATCCCTTCCTTACATTTTATACAAAAATTAACTCCAGATGGATTAAAGATCTAAACATAAGACCTAACACCATAAAAACCCTAGAAGAAAACAGGCAATACCATTCGGGACATAGTTGTGGGCAAAGACTTCATGACTAAAACACCAAAACCAAAGACAATAAAAGCCAACATACACAAATGGGATCTAATTAAACTAAAGAGCTTCTGCACAGCAAAAGAAACTATCATTAGAGTGAACCAGCAACCATCAGACTGGGAAAAAGTTTTTGCAATCTACCCATCTGACACAGGGTTAACATCCAGAATCTACAAACAACTTCAACAAATTTCCAAGAAAAAGACAACCCCATCAAAAAGTGGGCAAAGGATATGAACAGACAATTCTCAAATGAAGACATTTATGCAGCCCACAAACATATGAAAGAAAGCTCATCATTACTGGTCATTAGAGAAATGCAAAACAGAACCACATTGAAACACCATCTGACACCAGTTAGATGGTGATCATTAAACAATCAGGAGACAATAGATGCTGGAGAGGATGTGAAGAAATAGGAACACTTTTACACTGTTGGTGGGAGTGTAAGTTAGTCTTACATGATTTTTAAAAATGAATACAAATCAATAATAAATAATTGCAAACAATCATTACAAATCTATGTTAATGGGCACACAACTTATAAAATGTAGTTGTGACTATGACAACATAATGAGGAGGAGGGACAGAAATAAGGTCAGAATTTTTGTATGCAATTAAAACTAAGTTGGTATGAATTCTAAGTAGAGTGTTATGCCTATAATATGTTAATTGTAATCCCTATGGTAACCACAACATATTGCATGACATTTCATTTTAAGGAAACTATTATAATAAAATAACCCTTTTATAAATATTCAGATATTCAACATTTATGTTCATTCTCACATATTTTTTTCTTTCTTTTATCTCCTCATCCTCATTCTTGACTTTTACTTATTCTTCTCTCAGCTATTCCTTTTTCAAACTTGTTTGAAACCATTTACTTAGTTCTGTTGTTTTGGTTTTTCATTTTGTATTTAATAATCCCATTCTTTATTCAACTTGCCTGAGTTGCTTTCATTTAAATTAATTTGTTAAAGAGGATTGAAGGAACTAAAAGGTTTTTGGTTCAGGGGCCAAGTCCATTTTTATTATATCTTAATTCATTATCAGTTTAAGACATCTGTTGATATTATTCTAAAAAACATTTTGTTCTGAAACAATTGTATATTGGTATACAGTTTTAATAAATAATACAGAGAAAACACATGTGCCCTTTACTTAATTCCCCCTAGTAGTAATATCTTACAAAACTACCATCCAATATCACAACCAGGATTTTTACATTGTTGCAGTAAAGATACAGAATATTCCATCCTCACAGCACTCCTCTTGTTACCATTAAATAGCCACACACACTTTCCTCCTGCCCCAACCCATTACCCATGGCAACTGATAATCTCTTTTCCATTTGTATAATTTTTTGTTAAATAATGTTATTTAGATGGGAGTCTCACAGTCATACAGTGGGTAAACTTTTGTGATTAGCTGTTTCACTCAGCATAATTCTCTGGAGATTCATCTAGAGCCATCAAGAGTTTATTATTTTTTTATTGCTGAGTAGTATTTTGAGATATGGGCATAGTACAATTTAATCATTCAGCCATTGAGTAATATATTAAGTTTTCAGTTTGGGGCTTTTATGTGCATGATAAAAATTTTCTACAAATTTGTGTACAGACAAAATTGTGTATATAACCCGAGTTTTCATTTCGCTAGGATAATAGCCGAAGAATGAGATTTCTGGGTCATATAGTAGTTACTTTTTCAGTTTTGTAAAAGGCTTCCAAGTTACTTCCTAGAATGAATTTACCATTTTATGTTCTCAACAGCAATGTACAGTAGTCCCTCCCTCATCTTCAGTTTCTCTGTCCATGGTTTTAGTTACAGTAAGCTGTTGTCCAAAAATATGAAACAATTTATGTTTAAATTGCATGCCATTCTGAGTAGCATGATGATATCTTGCTTTATCGCTCTTTTTTCCTGCTTGAAATGTGCTCATATCTTTCTTTAGTGTATTCATGATGTATATGCTACCTACAGGTCAGTTACTTTGTAGCAGTCTTAGTTATCAAATTAAAAAAAAATACATATGGTATAGTGAGCCCAAGAAAAACATGGAAGTTAAAGGTGTCAATATCTGTGCATCAAATATTTACATGTAACATTTTACTCCCTCAAAACTTAACTACTAATCGGCTACTGTTGACCAGAAGCCTTAACATAAATAGTTAATTAACATATATTTTTTGTTTTATATATATTATATACTGCAATGTTACCATATAGTAAGCTATATAAAGTGTTACTAAGAAAACCATAGAAAAAATGTATTCATATTTTCTATGTACTATTCTCTAAGTAGAAGTTGATCATCATAAAGATCATCGTTCATTCCATCTTCACATTGAACAGGCTGAAGATGGGGCACAACAGAGTAATTGATCTTCCTGTCTGAGGGATGGCAGAGGCAGAAGAAAATTTATAGACCAGTGGATGCATGCACTTCCATCCCTTATTGTCCAAGAGTCAACTATATATATAAGATCTGGTACTATCCACAGTTTTGGGGGTCTCGAAATGAATCATCTGCAAATAAGGTGGTGGTGGGGCTGCTGTGCAGGTGGTCCAGTTTTTTGATATCTGAAACACATTATGTTTTAGCCATTCTGATAGATGTGCAGTCATATTTCATGGTGATTGTCATTTGAATTTCCCTAGTAACTAATGATGTTCAAAATCTTTTTCTTTTCCTTGAATTTTCCTTGACCTATGAATTAATCAAAACTCTGTTGATTAGTTTCCAAGTGTTTGTGTATTTTCTTGTTTTCTTTCTTTTATTTACTTTTAGTTTGATTCCATTATTGTCAGGGAATCTGTTCTGTATGATTTTAAATTTGCTGAAGTTGATTTTATGGACCACCAATATATGATCTATCTTGTTATATGTTCCGTTGCACTTGACAGTATGTATTCTGCTGTTGTTGAGTGTAGTGTTCTTTAAAATTTGAATTGACTGGATAGCATGGTGACTTCATTTAATTTTTCTATATCCTTCTGATGTTCTGTTTAGCCTACTATTAATTGTTGATAGAAGGATGTTGAAATCTCCAATTTGTGGATTTGTCTATTTAAACCTTTAGTTCTATGGGCATTTGTGTCATTTATTTATCAGCTATGTTGTTTTATACATAAACATATGGGATTACTATGTGTTCCTCTTGGACTGCCCCTTTTATCCTTATATATTGTCCTTCTCTGTCTCTGGTAATTTTGTTTGTTCCAAAATCTATGTTATGTGATATTAATATAGCAACTCCTGCCATAATTTGTTTACACAATATGTTTTTATATTTTTTACTTTAAACCTGTATATACTTTGCATTTGAAGTGAGCTTCTTGTACCCCACAAAGAATTGGGTCTTTTCTTCTTCTTTTTGTACTTTAGATTCTGGGGTACATGTGCAGATCATGCAGGATTGTTGCATAGGTACATACATGGCAAGGTGGTTTGCTGCCTTCATACCCCCATTACCTATATATGATATTTCTCCCCTCATTATTCCTCCCCACCCTCCCTACCCCACTCTCCCTCCCTTAGCACCCCCCCAACTGACCACAGTGTGTGATGTTCCCCTCCCTGTGTCCACATGTTCTAATTGTTCAACACCCGAGTATGAGTGGTAACATATGGTGTTTGGTTTTCTGTTCTTGTGTCAGTTTGCTGAGATTGATGGTTTCCAGATTCATCCATGTCCCTACAAAGGACACGAACTCATCGTTTTTTGTGGCTGCGTAGTATTCCATGGTGTATATGTACCACATTTTCTTTATCCAGTATATTGATGATGTACATTTGGGTTGGTTCCAGGTCTTTGCTATTGTAAACAGTGCTGCAATGAACATACGTGTACATGTGCTTTTATAATAGAATGATTTATAATTCTTTGGGTATATACTCAGTAATGGGACTGCCTGGTCAAATGGTATTTCTATTTCTAGGTCCTTGAGGAATCGCCACACTATCTTCCACAATGGTGGCACTAATTTGCACTCCCACCAACAATGTAAAAGTGTTCCTATTTCTCCACATCCTCTCCAGCATATGTTGTCTCCAGATTTTTTAATGATCACCATTCTAACTGGTGTGAGATGGTATCTCAATGTGATTTTGACTTGCATTTCTCTAATGACCAGTGATGATGAGCATTTTTTCATGTTTGTTGGCCTCATCTATGTCTTCTTTTGAAAAGTGTCTGTTCATATCCTTTGCCCACTTTTGAATGGGTTTGTTTGTTTTTATTTCTTGTAAATCTGTTTTAGCTCTTTGTAGATTCTGGATATTAGCCCTTTGTCAGATGGGTAGATTGAAAAATTTTTTTCTCATTCTGTTGGTTTCTGGTTCGCTCTAATGATTGTTTCTTTTGCTGTGTAGAATCTCTTTAGTTTAATTAGATGCCATTTGTCTATTTTGGCTTTTGTTGCCATTGCTTTTGGTGTTTTAGCCATGAAGTCTTTGCCTATGCCTATGTCCTGAGTGGTTTTGACTAAGTTTTCTTCTAGGGTTTTTATGGTGTTAGGTCTTATGTTTAGATCTTTAATCCATCTGGAGTTAATTTTAGTGTAAGGTGTCAGGAAGGGGTTCAGTTTCTGCTTTCTGCACATGGTTAGCCAGTTTTTCCAACACCATTTATTTAACAGGAAATCCTTTCTCCATTGCTTATTTTTCTCAGGTTTGTCAAAGATCAGATGTTTGTAGATATGTGGAGTTGCTTCTGAGGCCTCTGTTCTGTTCCATTGGTCTACGTCTCTGTTTTGGTATGAGTACCATGCTATTTTGGTCTTGTAGTATAGTTTGAAGTCAGTCAGCGTGATGCCTCCAGCTTTGTTATTTTTACTTAGGATTGTCTTGGCTATGTGTGCTCTCTTTTGGTTCCATATGAAGTTTCGAGTGGTTTTTTCCAGTTCTGTGAAGAAGGTCATTGGTAGCCAGATGGGGATAGCATTGAATCTATAAATTACTTTGGGCAGAATTGCCATTTTGACAATGTTGGTTCTTCCCAACCATGAGCATGGGATATTTTTCCATCTGTTTGTGACTTCTCTTATTTCATTGAGCAGTGGTTTGTAGTTCTCCTTCAAGAGGTCCTTCACATCCTTTGTTAGTTGTGTTCCTACATATTTTATTCTCTTTGTAGCAATTGTGAATGGCAGTTCGTTCTTGATTTGGCTCTCTTTAAGTCTGTTATTGGTGTATAGGAATGCTTGTGATTTCTGCACATTGATTTTGTATCCTGAGACTTTACTGAGGTTAATTTTCAGTTTCAGGAGATTTTGGGCTGAGACAATGGGGTCTTCTAAATAAACAATCATGTCAAATGCAAATAGAGACAATTTGACTTTCTCTTTTCCTAATTGAATACCCTTTATTTCTTTTTCTTGCCTGATTACTCTGGCTAGAACTTCCAATACTATATTGAATAGGAGTGGTAAAAGAGGGCATCCTTGTCTTGTGCCAGATTTCAAAGGGAATGCTTCCAGTTTTTGCCGTTCAGTATGATATTGGCTATGGGTTTGTCATAAATAGCTTATATTATTTTGGATACATACCATTGATGCCTAGTTTATTGAAGGTTTTTTAGCATAAAGGGCTGTTGAATTTTGTCAAAGTCCTTTTCTGAATCTATTGAGATAATCATGTGGTTTTTGTCTTTGTTACTGTTTCTGTATTTGATTATGTTTATGGATTTGCATATGTTGAACCAGCCTTGCATTCCCAGGATAAAGCCTACTTGATCATGATGAATAAGCTTTTGATTTGCTGTTGCATTCTGTTTGCATTTTATTGAAGATTTTTGCGTTGATGTTCATCATGGATATTGGCATGAAGTTTTCTTTTTTAGTTGCATCTCTGCCTTGTTTTGGTAGTAGGATGATGTTGGTCTCATAAAATGAGTTGGGGAGGATTCCCGCTTTTTTATTGTTTGGAATAGTTTCAGAAGGAATGGTACCAGCTCCTCCTTGTATATCTGGTAGAATTTGGCTGTAAGCCCATCTGGACCCAGGCTTTTTTAGTTGGTAGGCTATTAATTGCTGCCTCAACTTCAACCCTTGTTATTGGTCTATTCAAGGATTCAACTTCTTCCTGATTTAGTCTTGGGAGAGTGCAAGTTTCCAGGAATTTATCCATTTCTTCTAGGTTTGCTGGTTTGTGTGCATAGAGTTTTTTTTTAGTAATCTCTGATGATAGTTTGTATTTCTGTGAAATTGTTGGTGATGTCCCCTTTATTGTTTTCTATTGCATCTTTTTGATTCGTCTCTCTTTTCATTTTCTATTTTCAATGAAATAGACTGATGGCTAGTGGTCTATCTATTTTGTTGATAATTTTAAAAAACCAGCTCCTGGATTTGTTGATTATTTGAAGGGTTTTTTTGTGTCTCTGTCTCCTCAGTTCTCCTCTGATCTTAGTTGTTTCTTGTCTTCTGCTAGTTTTTGAGTTTTTTGATCTTGCTCCACTCTTTCAATTTTGATGATACAGTGTTGATTTTAGACCTTTCCTTGCTCCTCATGTGGGTGTTTATTGCTATGAGTTTCCCTCTAGACACTGCGTTCAGTGTGTCCCAGAGATTCTGGTATGTTGTGTCTTCATATTCATTGGTTTCGAAGAACATCTTTATTTCTGCCTTCTTTTCATTATTTATCCAGTCTACATTCAGGAGCCAGTTGTTCATTTTCCATGAAGTTGTGCAGTTTTGAGTTAGCTTCTTAATCCTGAGTTCTAATTTGATTGCATTGTGGTCTGAGAGACTGTTTGTTATGATTTCTGTTCTTTTGCATTTGCTGAGGAGTGATTTACTTCCGATTATTTGGCCTATTTTAGAGTAAGTGTGATGTAGTGCTGAGAAGAATGTATATTCTGTGGATTTGGGGTTAAGAGTTCTGTAAATGTCTATTAAGTTTGCTTGGTCCAGATCTGCTTTCAAGGCCTGGATTTCCTGTTAATTTTCTGTCTCGTTGATCTGTCTAATATTGACAGTGGAGTGTAAAGTCTCCCACTATTATTGTGTGGGAGTCTAAGTCTCTTTGTAGATCATTAAGGACTTGCATTATGTGTCTAGGTGCTCCTGTATTGGGTGCATATATAGGATCATTAGCTATTCTTGTTGCATTGATACTTTTACCATTGTGTAATGCCCTTCTTTGTCCCTTTTTATTTTTGTTAGTTTTAAGTCCTTTTAAATCAGAGATTAGTATTGTCATCCCTGCTTTTTTTTTTTTTTTTTTTTTTTTTTTTTTTTTTTTTTTTTTTTTTTTTTTTTTTTTTTTTTTTTTTTTTTTTTTTTTTTTTTTTTTTTTTTTTTTTTTTTTTTTTTTTTTTTTTGCTCTCAATGTGCTTGGTAAATATTCTATCCCTTTATTTTGAGTCTATGTATGTCTTTGCACATGAGTTGGATTTCCTGAATACAGCACACTGATGGTTCTTGGCTTTTTATCAGATTTGCAAGTCTGTGTCTTTTGATTGGGGCATTTAGTCCATTTACATTTAATGTTAATATTGTTATGGTGTGAATTTGATCCTCCCATTTTATTACTGGTTGGTTGTTTTGCCCTTTGGTTGGCATAATTTCTTCATTGCATCGTTGGTCTTTACCATATGGTTCTTTTTTGCAGTGGCTGGTACTGGTTTTTCCTTTCTGTGTTTAGTGCTTCCTTCAGGAGCTCTTGCAGGGCAGTTCTGGTAGTGACAAAATCTATCAGCAATTGCTTGTCCATAAAGGATTTCATTTCTTCTTCACTTATAAGGCTTAGTTTGGCTGGATATGAACTTCTAGGTTGAAAGTTCTTTTCTTTAAGGATATGAGTATTGGCCCCCACTCTATTCTTGCTTCTAGGGTTTCTGCGAAGAGATCCACTGTGAGTCTGATGTGCTTCCCTTTGTCAGTGACCCAACCTTTCTCTCTGGGTGCCCTTAGTATATTTTTTTTCGTTTCAACCCTGGTGAACCTGATAATTATGTGCCTTGGGGTTGCTCTTCTAGAGGAATATCTTTTTGGTGTTCTCTGTATTTCATGTGTTTGAATGTTGGTTTGCCTTGCTAGGTTGGGGAAGTTCTCCTGGATAATATCCTGAAGAGTGTTTTCCAGCTTGGATTCATTCTCCCCATCATCTTCTGGTACACCAATCAAGCGTAGATTAGGTCTTTTCATGTAATCCCATATTTCTTGAAGGCTTTGTTCATTTCTTTTCACTCTTTGTTCTCTTTTCTTGCCTTCTCATTTTATTTCATTAATTTGATCTTCAGTCTCTGATATCCTTTCTTCTGCTTGATCTTTTCGGCTATTGAGACTTGTGTACATTTCATGAAGTTCTTGTGCTGTATTTTTCAGCTCCATCAAGTCATTTATGTTCTTCTCTAAGCTGGTTATTCTAGTTAGCATTTCGTCTAACCTTTTTTCAAGGTTTTAGTTTATTTGCATTGGGATAGAACATGTTCTTTTAACTCAGAGAAGTTTGTTATTACCGACCTTCTGAAGCCTGTTCTGTCAGTTAGTCAAATTTGTTCTCCATCCTGCTTTGTTCCCTTGCTGGAGAGGAGTTGTGATCTCGTGGTGGGGTGGAGAGATGTTCTGGTTTTTGATGGTTTCATTCTTCTTGTGCTGGTTTCTCCCCATCTCTTGGATTTACATAGTTTTGATCTCAGGTAGCTGCTTCGAGAGGCAGGCTTTCCTTTATCTGCATGCAGAGGCACTGCTGCCACAGATTCAATGGAGCTGCTGCATTTTTTATTTACTCAGGAAAATTAGGCCGGCTTTTGCAATGGAGGCTTCCCTTCTGCCCACCAAGCTGGATTGTTCCTGGTCGCTTGCTCTCTAACTGATGTTCTGGGTGCCTAACTCTGGAGTGAGAGATTTTTGGCCTGCTGGGCTTTGTGTGGTGGGGTCGGGTAGCTCCGTCCCACCGACTTTTTGACTTTCTTGGTGTTAGCCAATGCTTCCACCTAGATCTATGCTGACTGCCCCAGCAGCAGCCGAAGTTGCTGTTCTGCCCTGTTCAGGCAGCTTGCTAAGGCTTTTCAACCCAGCAAAGATCTCCTGTTCTATGGGTTGTAGAGGGCTTGGGTAGAGCACGGTATCTGGACCGAAGTCCCAGAGTGGTAGATCCCCTGGTCCTCCAGTCAGTTGCATGCTCTTCCTGGATGGGGGCAGTACTCCACCTTGGCACAACTTGCCCTATTTGGTTTATACCCACTGTCTGACCATACCCACGAAATGAACCTGGTATTTTGTTTGGAATTGTGGAGACCACTCAAATTCTGCATCTTTTTCACTGAGAGCTGCTTTCCAGAGATGCCTCTTATTTGGGCATCTTGGGCTCCCCTCCAGTCTTGTTTGTTTTAACCTATACTTGCCAGTTTCTTCATCTCCAAGTCTGGAATATTTAAAGGTGAAAAGAAAACACAAGAAAGCTATATAGATGCCTTACCTTGTCTCCCAATGACCTCTACGAGTGTCCTCCCTTCTCTTCTAATTCAGAAACTCTTTTTATTTCATAAAATCTATTTGCCATGTGGAATAAAGAAAGATATATCTGCTCCATCTTCTTAGTAGTAAAATAATATGTTGATTTTTTTGAAAAAATATTTTATTTTAGTGACGGTTGGTGGAAAAAAAAAACCCTGTCGTTTATTTTATTGTTCTAAAATAAGTTTTCCAGAGAGTACATGTCTTTTGTGATATCAGGTTAACTAATAGAAAAGAAAGAAAAGATGGTTTATAGGACATTAATGTTTTTTGTTGGGGCACGAGATCAAGCAATACTCTATCATCCCAAATGCTCTGAAGCACACATGCAGGGGCATATCTTTATAATGTCCTTCTTCCAGTAGGAGGCATTGGTCTATCAGTAGTAGGAAACTGAAATCATGTGTGGTTTAAATCTAATTGCAAGTGGTTGTCATAACAAGAAGTCAAAAATAAGCTGTCATGAGTTTTTTGATAGTTCAACAATGTCATTAAGAATCTAGGTTTTCCTTATCTTCTACTGTGAATTGCCACTGTATACTTTTTCACCTTTGTGACTGCAAACTGACCAACTTTGTGACTACAAACTGCTCTGGCCATATCATCACGTCCACACACACTATGTTCAAAGGCAGGAAATAAGAGCAAAAGTTGTAAGATAAGAGCATTCATCTCACATACCTCTCTCCCTTTGATGGGAAAAAAGATCTTCAACAAAACATTTCTAGCCAACTGGTATTACGGCTAATTAACTAATGAACTGAATTCCAGCTGTAAAGAAAGCTCAGGAAATTTAGAAGTTAGATATTTATATCACATGTAGCCATTCTGGTGTCATATTGGTGAGCTATAGAGAACATTAAGAAGAGAATCTGTATACTGTTGTTTTGTGGAGGTAATTTCATGACATTGGAGTATCAGCAAGATTCTGGATCTTACTGAAAGAAAAAATGTGTTGGAGAGAAAAATACTGGGAGGCTCACTTGCAAAACATAGTTTAACAGGTCAGTAATCTGTACTTGTAATATTTGTGATAACTAAGAGTCCAACATAATGCTAATATAACATGTTTAATGCCTCATTTTACTAAGAATTTGGCTCATGTCTTCATTAGTATTTCTAAATGACTGTGAATTAGTACAAAATCCAGTATCACTAAAGCATTTTAATAATTATGTTTTTAAATGTCTACACCAATGTCCACAAAGAGACACTGAGATGAAAAATGTCTTATAGTCAGCATTTCCAATATGTTATTACAAATTACAGTAAACCCTAGTCCCACCATAATTTTCAAGAAAATTATTTTCTGGGCTTGAAAAAAATTTGGCAAAATTTTTAGATTCTATTAGTCTTTAGAGATTCACTGGACATATACTATAAGTTCTGATAAATCCCAAAGTTAAGAAAGACAACTTTATATTCATTTCACCCTGTATTTTCTAAGTATGTATCACTTCTCTCACAATTAAACCTATATATAGTGTGTAATAACTGCATTCTAGAAAATATGTGCTGAAAGACATTGTCTCTGTCATGAATAAATTGTTCTAGAGATAAAAAGTTCTCCTGGCTAAATTTATCTAATCTCATTTCTTTTATATCCCAAACAGCTTAAGTCCCTTGAAAATCCTACCCTAGAATATTTGTATCACTAATGGTGACTCCACATATTGCTATTTACAAAGGTCTGTTCTATTCTTTTGTCTGATGATAATTACCTTGGGATTTAGGTTGTATTATTATAAATGCCAACTTATAGATGAAGACAATCAGTGAACCCAAATTATTCATTTGCTTACGCTCAACTCAGTGATGTAGCTGCAAACAGGACTTAGGTTTAAATGTATTCTCAACAGCCTGCTACTGGCTATTGAGTACATTATTTCAGGTCTTTGAGCTAAGGTTTTCTCAGCTACCAATGAAAGATGATGATGACGAACCAAATAGCTGACACTTAGTAACCATTTAATGAAGGCATGGGAGATTATCATTATTATTACTATTACTATACTATGATGATTACCATATTCATGAGTGCTTGGCAACCGTATCTTGAAGAGAGTAAAATTCATTTGGTTCAGTGGAAAGATTTTATTTCTATGTTTATATTACAACGAATGCCTGGCTCATGCATAATCTACATGGTCAATAATAACCTCCACAGAAGTTTTCACAGACTTAATCATGCCTTTTGTTTTGACACACTACCTTTTAATAATCTTTTTGCTCAGCATAGACTTCTATTCCATTAATTGTTTATCTAAACAGCTGGTATTTATCCTTCTGAATACATATTAAATGCCCTTTTCATTGTGAAATTTTAATTTTACTTTCCAGTGCTAAGTTAGTTGCTCTCCTCTCTGGGTTCTCACCCATATTTTACCATGAATATTGTATTGCACTTTTCTATTTACATCTCTGTTTCTCCACCCTATTGCAGACTTCTTGTGGGCATAGCCCGTGGTTTATTAATACCTGCATTTGCAGTGTGTGGCAATGTACTGAACACATGACAGGTCCGTTACATGATGTGTTATTTTGTCTACCATAATATATGAAAACTTATAGTTTCAGAATTTTTTAAAAGAACATAATAGAAGGCGATTATAATTATCACTAACTGGGAAATAGTAACTTCTATTCTCAAACTATACTAGATTATTCATAAAATCAGTTAAAAATTACTCATATGGCTTAAATAAGGAGTATACCTCTGGAGTATCTGCTTAGATATTTCTATCAGTGGTAACTGTGGTAGCAAAAATTTTGTGTGTGATTTTTTTGTTTCTTATCTTTTGTTGTCTTGGTAATGTATGCAGATATTTTTATTCTCTGCAGTTTTCCATGGAAATTTTATCATTACCACTTAAACCATTTCTTCCACAAATTTGTGTGAATTTTCTCACAGGTTAAGTACAGATTAGTTGCAGAATAGTGGGCTAAAAAAACTACTTGCAGTTCTTTATGGCCAAAAATATGCTTTCTTCTGTCTTGAAAATGTTTTTAAAAGTGTCATCTCTTTTTGTTCTTTATTTAAAGGCTATCTGAAATCCTATGAGTTACAAGTGCATGTATTTCTAAAAATGCACTTTCTGAAAGGAAGCTGACTTCTCAAGATATCTTTATAGATTGAATATGCAGTGTTCAAAATGTGAAACACTTTTTGAATACAGCTAGATAGTTATGATTCTGATATAGAGTTGCCATCAAGGTGGCCTCTAAGATTTTTAAAGTTTCATTCAGTTACTTTTAGGGCCAAAATTATATTAGAAGTAATATAATTATATTAGAAGTAGTATAAATGCAGCATAATGGCAATGATAGAATTTTTTTAAAATGTGATTTTATTCATGTATAATATATTAAATATATTTCTATTATAATCTCAAAATGGGAAGAAAGTCCCTAATCTGAAAACAAAATGCCCCAAGCCAGGAGAAAAATAATCTGAGTTTATATTGTATTCTTTTCTAGAAGAAAACATTTGGTTTGTGATAAGAAGAAACTTTCTCTGCCTCTTCAGCTTCTTGCCCAAATCAAAATTTCAATTTCCATTTCCAGAATCAAGAAACCTAAAAAATATGTTAAAAATTGCCTGAAGGACACTAAACAAAAATTGGACAATTGTCCTATGCTTATTGACCATTTTAAAATCATTTTTGTGTGTCATTTGTATACATTTGGCCCATTTAAAAAATTTTAATGTTCTCATTAATTTGCAGCAGTATTTTTGTATACTTTAATACAAGTTCTTTCTGACATATGTGTATTGCAAATGTTTTTCCTATTCTGTGGCTTCCCCTTTTTTTTTTTTTTTTTTTTTTGAGACAGTGTCTCTCTCTGTTGCCAGGCTGGAGTGCAGTGGCGCGATCTCAGCTCACTGCAAACTCTGCCTCCCGGGTTCAAGTGATTCTTCTGCCTCAGCCTCCCAAGTAGGTGGGATGACAGGCATGCGCCACCATACTCAGCTAATTTTTTTGTACTTTTGGTAGAGACAGAGTTTCACCATGTTGGCCAGGATGGTCTCCATCTCTTGTGATCTGCCCGCCTCAGCCTCCCAAAGTGCTGGGATTACAGGCATGAGACACCACACCCAGCCTGTGGCTTTCTTTTTAATGTCACATAGTGTCTTTGGTAATAACAGTTTTGCATTTTTCTATTCAATTTATCAATTATTTTGTTATGTTTAGTGTTTCTATGTATGTAATAGTTGGAAGATTTTTTTTGCAAAATTTTGAAAATATTCCCCTGTATTCTAGAATATGTATAGTTTAACTTTCATAATTATGACTGTGATCCATCTTGAGATATATTGTTATTTGTGTGTGTATTACAAAACTTGTTCTTCACAGAAAATTGAACATAATAACTGAAAACCCTGTTTTCAAATACTAGATAATAAATAAGTGCAGCATGATGTCCTTCAGATCAGAAACACAAAGAGGTGTATATCCTGATTGCCTAGGCTTTCTGACTGTTGACCCTTTCTGGATAATAGTACCAGAAAGAGGAATCCAAGGAGGGCATAGTGTATTTGCTAATTTGAGGAGCCCACAGATTTGGAGATGTATGAAATGCTGGAATTCTTCAGGTTAAAATGCTAAGGAAAGAGCTACACAAAAATTATCCCAGAAATCTGCATACAGTTTCCTTGAGTCACTGACTGAATATCAATCCATAGATTGATAGGATCAAACTCTACAAAGCAGAAAATGTAAAAATAAAAAATGATCTGTAGGCTAAAAAAGATTCCAAAAGCTTATTCTTAGGGCTTGGAAATGCTTGAGTTCCTATCAGGCAGAGTGGAGTCCTCTGTAATAACTCAAAGCATTGATCAAAGAGAATGGAAGCAGTACATCTTAAAACAGGTATACACAACTTCAAGAGTAAGGGATACTTTAAAATTACCTTAACAATTCTTAAAAGTAAGCCACTAATGGGCTAAATGGGTTAGCAGAAAATAGCCAAAAATATTTTTTTTAAAAAATAACAAATCAAGCCTCTAAAGAAGGTAATGCTCACAATATCCAATATCCAACTAAATTATTAGAAATGACAAGCAGCAAGCAAATATTACTCATAAGCAGGAGTGAATAGAAATAAAAGGAGAAGAATGACATGGTTAATAGAGGGAAAAGCATATGTCCACATTCATAGATGAAGAAAAAAATGCAAAATTCAATGCCTGTGTATAAAAAAATTGATAGCAAAATAGAAATAGTAGAGAAATTCTTCAACATAAAAAGTTATTGAAGAAAACCTGCAGTTATACAGATTGAAAAGAAAGAAAATTGTCATTATTTGCTGACAACACAATTTTAAAAATTATAATGAATAGGTAAAATATCATATGAAATAGATAAAACATAGAAGTCATGAGGAATACAAAAAAGCTACTGGAATTAATAATTAACAAGATCACAGCATAGAAGTCTAATACTTCAAAATCAATTGTGTTTGTATATAATAACAAAAAACCCCAGGGAAGTGTAACACATAATACAATTTATAAAAGCTTCAGAGATTTAAAATTCTTAGAAATAAATGTAACAAATTACATTAAAAATTGTTTAGTGAAAGCAAACAAAATTGCTAAAGGAGACCTAAATAAAGGTTCATAGTTTGGAAATTTCAGTCTTGTTAAGGTTTTGATTCACTTTTAATTAGTTGTCAAATTGAAAGCAATCTCACTGAAAATTTCAGCAGGCTTGCTTCCTTATATAAGTTGAATATCCAATTTTAAAATGTATTTGAAAATGGAAAGGGCCTTAAACAATTTTGAAAAAGAATTGCTCCCTCAATTCAAGAATCATTTTAAAAGCTACAGTTATCAAGACAGCGTAGTGTAGTATATATTGAACACATAGGCTAAAGGAGCAGCATAGAAAATCTAGAAATAGACTTGCACATACAGTTTCTTGATAATATGAATAGTATAATTCAAAAGACTAAAGATACCAATTGTTGATATGGATGTGAAGAAACTAGACCTCTCATACATTGCTTCTGAATATAGCAGTCGGTCCAAAAGTTGACAATAAAACTGTTTGCTAGTTTCTCATAAAGGTTAAAACATAATTACCATATGACCCTATAGTTCTACTCTTAGGCATTCACTAATCAAAGTAAAAATAATTGGCTACACAAAACTTGTAAATGAATGTTTACAAGCAATTGTATTCTTAAGTTTCAAAAAGTGGAAAAAAATATTCATCACATATCCATTCGGATTTTTTATTCTGACTGAAATTCCCTTTATATTCTCTGTGGGTAGCTCCTTTCAATCCTTAATATTTAAAATGTGTCATTTCCTTTAAAGCCATTTTTTTTTAAAGCCACTCTATCCCACTAATCCTGATCCAGACTTCTTCTCCTGGAACTCCATTTCCATGTTATCTATCACTTTATGTTGAAACACAATAAAGATCTTCATCTCTTGTGTTTTTCTCTCCATCTAAACTTTTTTAGAATAGAGACTGTTTTATTCTTTATCGTGGACCTAAGTAAGTACCTGACACCTAGTTGGCATGTAATATTTGTTGATCTAAACTAAATATACTGATATAATGGGATAAAATTTGGAGATGTTCACCCATTTTATTTTTCCCTGTCTAGTTCTTGTTCTCCCTTCCCAATACCAAACAGAGTTTTAACTCTTTGTGTAATGTCTCAAGGAAAGGACGTGTGAAGGTAGAAATAAGACATCACCTAAAAATATTCCCCAGAGATGAAATAGAATTTGCATTCTATTGGAAAAATATCTTACCCAGAAGCATTAGGAAAAATCGTACTTCTATCCCATTCTTTTTTTTTTGCATTTTGGGTTTTGGTGTACATGTGAAGAACATGCAAGATTGTTGCATAGGTACACATGTGGCAGTGTGATTTGCTGCCTTCCTCCCCTTCACCTATATCTGGCATGTCTCCCCATGCTCTCTCTCCCCAACTCCCCACCCCCTGCTGTTCCTCCCCTGTTTCCCCCCAACACACCCCAGTGTGTAGTGCTCCCCTCCCTGTGTCCCTGTGTTCTCATTGTTCAACACCCGCTTATGAATGAGAACCTGTGGTGTTTGATTTTGTGTTCCTGTGTCAGTTTGCTGAGAATGATGGTTTCCAGGTTCATCCATGTCCCTACAAAGGACACAAACTCATCGTTTTTGATGGCTGCATAATATTCCATGGTGTATATGTGCCACATTTTCCCTGTCCAGTCTATCATTGATGGGCATTTGGGTTGGTTCCAGGTCTTTGCTATTGTAATCTGTGCTGCAATGAACATTCTTGTGCATGTGTCCCTATAGTAGAATGATTTATAATCCTTTGGATATATACCCAATAATGGGATTGCTGGGTCAAATGGAATTTCTATTTCTAGATCCTTGAGGAATCGCCACACTGTATTCCACAATGGTTGAACTAATTTACACTCCCACCAACAGTGTAAAAGTGTTCCTATTTCTCCACGTCCTCTCCAACATCTGTTGTCTCCCGATTTTTTAATGATCGCCATTCTAACCGGCGTGAGAGGGTATCTCAATATAGTTTTGATTTGCATTTCTCTAATGACCAGTGATGATGAGCATTTTCTCATATGTTTGTTGGCCTCATAGATGTCTTCTTTTGTAAAGTGCCTGTTTATATCCTTTGCTCACTTTTGAATGGGCCTGTTTGTTTTTTTTTCTTGTAAATCTGTTTTAGTTCTTTGTAATTCTGGATATCAGCCCTTTGTCAGGTGGGTAGACTGAAAAAAATTTGTTTCCATTCTGTTGGTTGCTGATTCACTCTAATGACTGCTTCTTTTGCCGTGCGGAAGCTGTGGAGTTTGATTAGGTCCCATTTGTCTATTTTGGCTTTTGTTGCCTATGCTTTTGGTGTTTTGGTTATGAAGTCCTTGCCTACGCCTATGTCCTGAATGGCTTTGCCTAGATTTTCTGCTAGGGTTTTTATGGTGTTAGGTCTTATGTTTAAGTCTTTAATCCATCTGGAGTTAATTTTAGTGTACGGTGTCAGGAAGGGGTCCAGTTTCTGCTTTCTGCACATGGCTAGCCAGTTTTCCCAACAGCGTTTATTAAACAGGGAATCCTTTCCCCATTGCTTGTTTTTGTCTGGTTTGTCAAAGATTGGATGGTTGTAGATATGTTTTGTTGCCTTCGAGGCCTCTGTTCTGTTCCATTGTTCTATGTCTCTGTTTTGGTACCAGTACCATGCTGTTTTGATTACCGTAGCCTTGTAGTGTAGTCTGAAGTCCCGTAGTGTGATGCGTCCTGCTTTGTTCTTTTTGCTTAGAATTGACTTGGCCATGCCGGCTCTCTTTTGTTTCCATATGAAGTATAAGGTGGTTTTTTCCAGTTCTGTGAAGAAGGTGATTGGTAGCTTGATGGGGATAGTGTTGAGTCTGTAAATTACTTTGAGCAGTATGGCCATTTTCATGATACTGATTTTTCCTAACCATGAACATGGAATGTTTCTCCATCTATTTGTGTCCTCTCTTATTGCATTGAGCAGTGGTTTGTAATTCTCCTTGAAGAGGTCCTTTACATTCCTTGTTAGTTGTATTCCTAGGTATTTTATTCTCTTTGTAGCAATTGTGAATGGCAGTTCATTCTTGATTTGGCTCTCTTTAAGTCTGTTATTGGTGTATACGAATGCTTGTGATTTTTGCAAACTGATTTTGTATCCTGAGACTTTGCTGAAGTTGCTTATCAGCTTAAAGAGATTTTGGGCCGAGATGATGGAGTCTTCTAAATATACAATCATGTTGTCTGCAAATAGAGACAGTTTGACTTCCTCCTTTCCTATTTGAATATGCTTTATTTCTTTTTCTTGCCTGATTGCTCTGGCTAGAACTTCCAGTAGTATACTGAATAGGAGTGGTGAGAGAGGGCATCCTTGTCTAGTGCCAGATTTCAAAAGGAATGCTTCCAGTTTTTGCCCATTCAGTATGATATTGGCTGTTGTTTTGTCATAAATAGCTTTCATTGTTTTCAGTTACATTCTGTCAATACCTAGTTTATTGAGGGTTTTTAGCACAAAGGGCTGTTGAATTTTGTCAAAGGCCTTTTCTGCATCAATTAAGATAATCATGTGATTTTTGTTTTTGGTTCTGTTTATGTGGTGAATTACATTTATAGACTTGTGTATGTTGAACCAGCCTTGCATCCCTGGGATGAATCCTACTTGACCATGGTGAATAAGCTTTTTGATGTGCTGTTGCAATCGACTTGCCAGTATTTTATTGAAGATTTTTGCATCTATGTTCATCATGGATATTGGCCTGAAGTTTTCTTTTCTTATTGAGTCTCTGCTGGCTTTTGGTATCAGGATGATGTTGTTCTCATAAAGTGATTTGGGAAGGATTCCCTCTTTTTGGATTGTTTGGAATAGTTTCAGAAGGAATGGTACCAGCTCCTCTTTGTATGTCTGTTAGAATTCGGCTGTGAACCCATCTGGACCTGGGCTTTTTTTGGGTGGTAGGCTTTTAATTGCTGCCTCAACTTCAGACCTTGTTATTGGTCTATTCAGGGTTTCGACTTCTGCCTGGTTTAGGATCGGGAGGTGGCAAGTGTCCAGGAATTTATCTATTTCTTCCAGATTTACTAGTTTATGTGCATAGAGTTGTTTCTAATAATCTCTGATAATGGTTTGAATTTCTGTGGAATCTGTAGTGATATCCCCTTTATTGTTTTTTATTGCATCTATTTGGTTATTCTCTCTTTTCTTTTTTATTAATCTGGCTAGTGGTCTGTCTATTTTTGTTGATCTTTTCGAAAAACAAGCTCCTGCATTTATTGATTTTTTGAAGAGTTTTTTGTGTCTCTAGCTCCTTCAGTTCTGCTCTGACCTTAGTTATTTCCTGTCTTCTGCTAGGTTTTGAGTTTTTTTGATCTTGCTCCTCTAGCTCTTTCAATTTTGATAGGGTGTCAATTTTAGATCTCTCCTTGCTTCTCATGTGGGCATTTATTGCTATATATTTTCCTCTAGACACTGCTTTAAATGTGTCGCAGAGATTCTGGTATGTTGTGTCTTCATTCTCGTTGGTTTCAAAGGACATCTTTATTTCTGCCTTCATTTCATTGTTTATCCAGTCAACATTCAAGAGCTAGTTGTTCAGTTTCCATGAAGCTGTGCAGTTCTGAGTTAGTTTCTGAATTCTGGGTTCTAACTTGATTGCACTGTGGTCTGAGAGACTGTTTGTTATGATTTCCATTCTTTTGCTTTTGCTGAGGAGTGATTTACTTCCAATTATGTGGTCAGTTTTAGAGTAGGTGTGATGTGGTGCTGAGAAGAATGTATATTCTGTAGATTTGGGGTGGAGAGTTCTGTAAATATCTATTAGGTTTGCTTGTTCCAGGTCTGAGTTCAAGTCCTGGATATCCTTGTTAATTTTCTGTCTCGTTGATATGTCTAATATTGACAATAGGGTGTTAAAGTCTCCCACTATTATTGTGTGGGAATCTAAGTCTCTT
>PVKP010000193.1:159821-189072 GCA_004027715.1 Plecturocebus donacophilus
TCCATCCCTTTATTTTGAGCCTTTGTGTATCCTTGCATGTGAGATGGGTTTCCTGGATACAGCACACTGATGGGTTTTGGCTTTTTATCCAATTTGCCAGTCTGTGTCTTTTGATTGGGGCATTTAGTCCATTTACATTTAGGGTTAATATTGTTACGTGGGAATTTGATCCTGCCATTTTGATGCTAGCTGGCTGTTTTGCCCATTAGTTGATGCAGATTCCTCATTGTGTTGATGCTTTTTACCATTTGGTATGTTTTTGGAGTAGCTGGTACTGGTTGTTCCTTTCTATGTGTAATGCCTCTTTTAGGAGCTCTTGTAAAGCAGGCGTGGTAATGATGAAATCTGTGAGTACTTGCTTGTTTGCAAAGGATTTTTTTTTCCTTCACTTATGAAGCTTAGTTTGGCTGGATATGAAATTCTGGGTTGAAAGTTCTTTTCTTTATGTATGTTGAATATGGGCCCCCACTCTCTTCTGGCTTGTATAGTTTCTGCTGAGAGATCTGCTGTGAGTCTGATGGGCTTCCCTTTGTGGGTAACCCGACGTTTCTCTCTGGCTGCCCTTAGCATTTTCTCCTTCATTTCAACCCTGGTGAATCTGACGATTATGTACCTTGGAGTTGCTCTTCTTGAGGAATATCTTTGTGGTTTTCTCTGTATTTCCCGAATTTGAATATTGGCCTGCCTTGCTAGGTTAGAAAAGTTTTTCTGGATAATATCCTGAAGGGTATTTTCCAGCTTGGATTCATTCTCTTCGTGACATTCAGGTACACAGATAAAAGGTAGATTAGGTCTTTTTACATAGTCCCATATTTCTTGGAGACTTTGTTCATTCCTTTTTACCCTTTTTTTCTCATCTTGCCTTCTCGTTTTATTTCATTGAGTTGATCTTCTACCTCTGATATCCTTTCCTCTGCTTGGTCAATTTGGCTATTGAAACTTGTGCATGTTTCACGATGTTCTCATGTTGTGATTTTCAGCTCCATCAATTCACTTATATTCCTAAGTTGTTTATTCTGGTTAGCATTTTGTCAAATCTTTTTTCAATGTTCTTAGTTTCTTTGCATTGGGTTAGAACATGTTCTTTTAGCTCAGAGAAGTTTCTTATTACCCACCTTCTGAAGCCTGATTCTGTCATTTCATCACACTCATTCTCCATCCAGCCTTGTTCCCTTGCTGATGTGAGGAGTTGTGATCCCTTGTAGGAGGAGAGGTGTTCCGGTTTCAGGTGTTTAGAGCCTTTTTGCACTGGTTTCTTCCCATCTTTGTGGATTTATCCACCTGTTGTCTTTGTAGTTACTGACTTTCAGACTGGGTCTCTGAGTGGACATCCAGTTTGTTGATGATGGAGTTATTTCTGTTTCTTAGTTTCCCTTCTAACAGTCTGGGCCCTCTGCTGTAGGACTGCTGAGATCCACTCTAGGCCCTGCTTGCCTAGGGATCACCTGCAGCAGCTGCAGAACAGTAAGGGTTGCTACCAGTTTCTTCTTCTGCTATCTTCATCCCAGAAGGATACCCGCCAAATGTCAGTCTGATCTCTCCTTTATGAGGTGACTCTTTGGATATATGGGGGTCAGGGAGCTGCTTTAAGAGACAGTCTGTCCTTTATAGGAGCTCAAGTGCTGAGGTGTGAGCTCAGTTGTTCATTCACAGCTGCTGGGCAGGTACGTTTAAGTCTGCTGCAGCAGAACTCATAAACCCCCTTTTTTTTCCCCAGATGTTCTGTCTCAGGGAGTTAGGGCTTTATTTATGAGTTTCCTTTGTGCTGCTACATTTTTTTCAGGGCTGCCCTGCCCAGCAAGGAGGCAGCCTAGTCACTGTCTGCCTGCAGCGGCTTTGCTGAGCTTCTGTGGGCTCTGCCCAGCTGCCATGTGAATTTTCCTGCAGTCCTGTTTATATGGGTGTAGTTAGAACTGCCTCGGCAATGATGGCCCACATCTGTAATGGCGGACTCTCTGTGTAATGGCAGGTTGCCTTGGCAACGGCAGGCTGCCTCAGCAATGGCAGACTACCTCCGTAGTGGTGGAGTGCCTTGGTAATGGTGGACGCCCCTCCCCCACAGAACTGGACTGTCCCGGGTTCAGCAGTGCTTGCTGTGAAACTCTCAACCCAGAGCATTTCCAATTGCTGTTTTTTTTGTGGTTGTGGGACCTGCCAAGCCTGATCACCTGGCTCCCTGCCTCAGAGCCTTTTTTTTTTTTCAGTTGAACGGTGACTCTCTCCCAGGTGTTCCGTCACCTGTTGAAAAGGCGCCGGGATCTGTGTGATTTCCAGTGTGGTGACCCACTGCGCCAGCTGAAACAGTGGTGCTATTCGTGCCACTTTTTTGCCCGGGAATCTCCTGGCCTGGTTCCCTGTTTCAGTACCCTTTTTAATCAGATAAGCTCCACTCACCAGCTAAAAGGGCACCCAGACCAGTGTATTTTGTATGGAGAACAGCTGCGCTGGGGCACCGGCAAAACAGCTGTGCCAGCCAAAACAGCCGTGCTGGCAACCTGTGGGGCTCCTCCACCTGGGAATCTCCTCGTCTGTGGGCAATAAAAATCCGTCTGGGAATGTGGTGTCCACTCACCCTCTGCACTTTCACTGGGAGCTGCAATCCTGAGCTGCTCCTAATCAGCCATCTTGGATCTCTCTATCCCATTCTTAAGCATCCAAAAGAGATTAGAAGGCAATTAGTTTTGGCAGAACAGAAAAGTAAAGGGACCAAAACAGAGAGGTCTGTCCCCATTTCTTCAGTGTGCTGACAGCCAATAAAACCAAGCAGATATCTATAAAATAGAGCAAAGGAATCCTTGTCAGGATGGCTATGAGGAACATCTACTAACTTTCACAAAAATTCTGGTATCCCTAAAGTAGCAGATTAAACACAGAGAACTTCAGAACAGCAAGTGTTAGAAGAAGGTCATCAGTGTCTCTAGGAATATCATGGACAGCTGAACAAAAACTAGAAGTTTACCACCAAGTCCTTTGAAATAATTTAGTGCCCTAGAAAGGTGACATAAGCTTATTAGTGAGTTAAATCATCCCCAAAATTTGAGATTAATTTTCCCATCAGCTTAATAGGGTGAGGGCTTAAAATAGAAATTAAGCACCTGTATAGATGGCAAAGATCAATGTTTTACATGCATATGTTGCAATATCATTAAGATTAACACAAGATGAAGATGCATTCTCTCTGTCATGTGAAGCCACCAGAGGCATATTATTTTAAAATATAGAAAGATTCTTTCTGGGTCTTGGGAGAATCACATTCATTTGCTTTGTGTTTTGTGACTCAGAACAATACATTTAGTTTCTATATGTTGATACTGTAGTATGCTTATTTCACTTTTCTTTTTTAAGTTAATCTTTGAAGGAAGGCTTATGATATCCTACTGGAAAAATGAGACACAAATGACAATTTTTAATTTGCTGTAAAATCTTTCTACATGCTGTCCTCATCCAACCCATAGCTAGTGAATGCCCCAGGCATCAGATTGAAAGGGTTAAGCAGTAGAATGTTAGATGAAACATTCCAGGAAATCATTTTTCAACTGTATAAATTGTCTTCTTTTATTATACATGTAAGTTCAGAAAGTATAATCCAGCTAAACTGAGACAATATTGTAATGCATTTTCCAAAGATATAGCCACTGCAGGAATACTGGTTATCTCAGTAACAATTATTTCAGAAAATGTTAGAGTTGATGATATTAAGAGGCACTTGTTTATGATGACATGATCACTGAATAAATGAACCTACTTGGTAAATATGATGTAAAAGTAGATCTTATAGCAGAGAACTAATTTGCAAGTAACCTTGGGAGATTATAGTCAGGTTCTAAATCAGGGGTCTTCTGATTTAGTCAGCAGTCTGTAGCCTGTTAGGAACCAGGCCATATAGCAGGAGGTAAGTGGCAGGTGAACAGGCATTAACATCTGAGCTCTGTATCCTGTCAGATTAGCCATGTTATTAGATTCTCATAAGAACACAAACCTTATTGTGAATTGCACATGTGAAGGATCTAAGTTGCATGCTCCTAATGAGAATCTAATGCCTAGTGATCTGATGTGGAACAGTTTCATCCCAAAACTATCCCCACACTCCACTCTAGTCCCTGGTGCCAAAAAGTTTGGGGACCACTCTTCCAAATGGCAAAAATGAATGAAGTATATGATGGTTTTATTTGCTTCTCAAAAATTTACCTGCACACTAGTTTCCTCTACTTCTTATAGGTTATCACTAAATTCAATGTTCACTATGGATTTTGTGTGGCCATTAGTGCACTATTCAGAGACTTCTCATATGAGGTTATCCAAAAGCAGAAGAGAATTGTCAAAAAGCCTTTGATAAAGATAAGTTTGTAAAGTCAGGTGAAAGATCATCATGTTGGGTTATTATTAGTCTTATGGAAGCCATAGAAATCAAGTATTTCCACCAAGAGAATTTTTATTTTTCTTAAAACTATAACTTAATGTGTGAAGCATAGAGATTGATTAATTCCTAGCTTTCCAATTTGGAGAAGAAAAGTTATTTAAAGAATAGATAACAGCTTTCTCAGTTGTAAATTCTGGTTTGTCTTTGATTAAGCAAGACTTATCATTAACAGAGAATGATTGTTTACAATGAGAAAAAGTTGGAGAATGAAGTTAAGCCATGTGTCTATAATCAAAAAAATTTGTATTTGTTTTAAAAATGTGTAGAAAATGTGACCATAAGTCTCAAGTGAATAAATTTTCAGGCTGGTTAGTAGCCAAGAGATCTACAGGGCTTTAGGCTTAATGCCTTCAGAAAATTATATATGAAGTTTATGGTACTTGACTCTAGGTATATATTTCTATATATACACATGCATATACACATACACACAAATATATATATATATATATTTGAAACAACAACTGAGCAATAAGGGAGCACTTCACATTTGTTGCATCTAGGTAATGTTGCATCTGTTCATGCCCATTTTGCTGGAATATCTACATCCTTCACAAGTCCTGCTGTTTGAACAATATGTTCTCCTTTGTATGTAGCCAACTCCATTTGGCAAGCAGTGGCTCTGGCCATCTGCAATTGATGCATAGCTAGTTTTGTTAATCACTCCCAACGGCATTTCCTAAACTTTTTTTTTTCATTTTCAATTAATTGGTCCCAGGTCATTTCATCTTGCAGGGAGCTGCATTTACAGGTAGCTAGTACAACTAAGAGGACTGACACAAGCTGCTGGATACCTGGCCAATAAGCACATTACCAGAACAAGTATAGTCTATTAAAGGGCTTTTTGCTGAGCTAAAATGAAATTCCAAAGCATTGACTGAGTCTTTTATTATCCTCAAACAGCAGAAAGACTCAACTGTATCCCAAGCACATTAAGAGGTACCTACATTCTTGGGCCTAGATGACCTTCTTCTTTGTCAACTGTCTAATAGTAATCAAACATGAGAGCATGCATTCATAGAAATGTGATAGAGGAGAGAGCAATATATTAGTTTGACATATACATCGTCACACAGAAAATTCATTTGTACTTCTATCTTGGATTTCTGCATTTGGTCTTTTAATATTTACAATCATGTGATCCTTAATGGGTTGATTCTGTTTTGCTTCCTCACAGTCTTCGAAGACATTGTGATTTATCAGTGATCAGATGGGTAAAAACTGGGAAAACAAGACATGGCCAGAAAGGTGTGAACATACAAAGGATAATACAAAATGAAAACTTCACATATTTCATGTTACAAGAAATTGTTCAATTATAAAGAAGGATCACAGATAAAACTCGTTGACTAGTTGCAACAAAACTTTATACATGTAAAGAAATTAATTACATAATGTTAAAGTGACTTTAAAATGTACTATTCAATGGTATCCTCACAATAATTTAGTAAGGTGCAAAAGATGTGGCATGTTCAATATATTATGATCAATAAGCTAGGGCCTGAAATGAGTCACCAGTACTTATATCCTGACCTATGCCACTTCCTTTTGCACATAGAACTCAGTTTTTATAGTATGTATCTGCCAAAGGTCTCTTGTCAAAAGTGATAAATATATATGAATTCAGAATATTTCAAACCACTCTAGGACAAAATCTAAATGCAGCCATCCTCCTTTGTGTCCAGATTTTTTTAAACTTAATTCTCACAATAGCCATGTAAACTAATTTTCTTTTTTAATTTCTATGCACCACGTGAAGAATATTAGGCAAGAAAATAGGGTAAGGTTATAGGGCTAAGTAGCTGGACAGGAATTCAAGCAAAATTTATCTTTTTTTTTTTCAAAATCTGCAATGTTCTTTCTTCTTTGCTTTTCTTTTTTGTACCCATGTGAATAATTTTATAAGTTGTTTTTAATTAGGTTAAAAGTGACTGTAGTTGACATCTTTTGGGCAGTAATCAGACACTTGCTACATCAAGTTATGTGTAAGACTTAACAAGTCTCCATATCCAGTCCTAGCTCACTTTTATAACTGCTCAGAAAATAATGGTAGATAAGAAAATTTCATACAAAATTTTTCTTTGGTTAAGTGAAAATTGAAATATATCTTATCTTCTTATTTTTATTGATGCAGTGTGGAACATTATGTTTAATATCAGTGATTTTACAAAGAATATAGAATTAATTTCTTAATTTTTAGAGCTTTACAATCAGTTACAGGAATTCAGAGAGAATAATAAAAACAACACATCATTTTCAAATAAATACATTTGAATAACTTTTTGGAATAAAAGAAAATGTGGCTAATTAAGAGATCAGAAGTAGTTTTGAATGATTACTGTTTTACTCTGGACTAAAATTTATACCATCTCATTATGACAAATCAACTAATCAAAACCAAAAGCAAATAAAAATGGAAAATATCCTTGGGGTGAAATAATAATTTGTTGTATATTATTGAACACCTTGAGCAAAGTTCATGTGTTGATTCATCAGATACTGATGGAGTATCTATTATGTGCCAGGTACTATTCTACCAGTTAAGGAGAAGTAAGTGAATAAAACATTCTAGTGCCCTTCTCTTGAGGAACTTATATTCTAAGTTCCACAGCAACATCATGCAGATAATGAGAGACTGAAATCTGCACTTTCTGCTGGCTGATAATGTCATTAGTTTTTCTTGTACCTTACATCTTTTCATTAGTACATTTTGCAGGAAATTCTGCAGTAGAGTTATATACTGCATTCACAAATCTATTTGCATGTAAATCCTAAATCCTTTTTTGCTTTCTTCCTGGCGACCTTTCCAAAAGAGCTCTTATTTGAAGAACTGTGTTAATTTATGCCTTCTAGCTTTCATGTCAAAAATAACTTGGTTCTCCTGGGTAAAAAGGAATCCTTACCAGGAGTAACCTGCCTTTTAATCTTCATCAAGAGGGACTCTGAAACAACTTGAGAGCTTTCACTGCTGGCCAATCCCTGTACTAATATAGCATTTCACAGGGTTTCTGCACTAACTATCTTTGGGTCTTCTCATAAGAGCCCTATAATAGCCATAAATATTCCTCAGGAGAGCAAGATA
This sequence comes from Plecturocebus donacophilus, assembly GCA_004027715.1. Taxonomy (NCBI): domain Eukaryota; kingdom Metazoa; phylum Chordata; class Mammalia; order Primates; family Pitheciidae; genus Plecturocebus; species Plecturocebus donacophilus. The sequence goes on from PVKP010000193.1 coordinate 167,324, forward strand.
GAATCTGAAAGGACTATAATAGCTATCATAAATGAATAATAAAATGTAGAAAGGACAAGCCACGATGAAAATGGCAAATGACTATGATGACGTGTGGACTGTACATAAAGTAATTATTTGAGTGTTAGATTTACAGAAATTCTCCACAGCTTTTTGTGATGTCTGCAAAATTTAGGGAGGGCTGCATATGCTGTCAAACTGGTAACACAGAAACAGTGGTTCAGCACAATAAAACTTAAAAAATTTATTGTGTGTATCTTTTAGAATTAAGTCAAGCCATCTGACTACACTAACTTGTGGAATTTGTCTTTCTTTTCCTGTATTTTCTTCTAGACATTTAATTTTATAGTTACATGTAGGTCTTTTTTAATTTCAAAATATTTAATTAACAAATGACAACTATATAGATATTCAAGTTGTGCAACATGATTTGACATACACATACACTGTCATGAATATCACCATCAAATTGTCACACTCACCACCCTATGCTGTGCATTAGTTATTAGAATTTATTTAACCTAAAAAATGGAAGTTTGTACCCCTTGATCAATATCTTATGCTAAGTGTCCAAATAGACTTTGCTTATGTACACCAAAAAAAAACAATATGTCAAATAACAGAGTTGTTACACTATCATCAGAAGTCATCAAGTAAGTAGAAAAGAACCTTAACAGCTAAGATGAAAGTGTGATTTGTGTGGATATGAGGGATTAGAGGGTATATGTGTTAAGAAAATTACAAAAATTGGCAATCACTGCACAGCTCTCAATTTAAGAAGGAATAAATGAGAGACATGTGCAATATAGCATTATACTTGTAAGAAAAACAATTCCTCAAATCTCCAGAGAAATGGAGAAGTAAGACATATACTTTATGCAAAGGAAACTAAAAGGTCTTTTAACCTGACTAAAAGGATATATATATATCTATCTATATATCTATATATCTATATGGTAAAAGACCTTTTAGTCAGGGTAAAAGAGCTTCTAGTTTCATATATAAATATATGAAAAGATATGCAAAAAATACATATATACACACACACATATGGAAAACCTTGAGAGGACTCACTGAACAGGAAAAACATATCCTTTGAATTACTAGAGTGAAAACCATCTATCAGTTCTTACTAACCAGCTGTATGCTATGCTGCAGTCTTAGAAGCCTTTTTTTTTTTCCAGTTATAAAGTTTTACAAATAGGGAAGTTTCCTTTTCAAACGAACAATGTATCTTGAAGAAATCTGTGGGAAAACACCTGATCTGCAATCATCTCTCTTTGCTTCCCAGCATTCTTTTTGAATTAATTACAGTGAAAGACCATATAGAAAATAACTTTGGAAGCTATGTGCTCTAAGGAAGAGCCTCCAAGCAGTTTCCTTAGTTACTGAGTGTTAATATGCCAGAAACCGTCTTTGTATTCTTGCTCATTGCTTCCCAAAGTCTCAAGCACCTGGCCTTGCTTTTCTGTGTTGCTTTTCAGCCCATTATGGGGACTCTTTTATTTGGATTCTTGCAACAATCGCTTCATTTCCAATCCATGCTACCATATAAACTAGAATGACATTCCTCCTCTACAAATTTTATCAAGCAAAATTGCTACCCTCAAATCCCCCCAAAATTTCAGTGCGAACTGTTTAGCTTGATAAACATTCCATGCTAGTTAAAAATCTTTTACTTGGTGATCTCATCATAAATTCACTTGCACCTACTCTCTATTCCACATTTGTCACACTTATCCAATGGCATAGGTTCAACGCAAATTCTCTATCATCTATGAAATCTTAGGTGGCTGGCTATAGCTGTTGAAAGTAACCTGGCCCACTCATCAACTTTAGAATTGACTGTTTCACATTGCTTATATTTGTATAAATCTTGTCTCCAAAAGAATACAACTAAATCCTGAAATTCATTATCACGGTAAAACACCATGGTTTGCATATAGTTATTCATATTAAATAGGTTTTTCTTTTGGTCTTAAGAAAGAACCCAGATACTTTTGATTTCTTCAGGGTAGGAGAAACATTGAAGATGTGATAGTGTAAATCAGATTCCCCCTTTTGTTTCAAGATTATTAACTCTAAATTCTGTTTATAATGGAGATATGCATTCAATTGGCTAATTTTTAAATTTGAAAACTTGCTACAGATCTCCCTATTTACTTTACTTGTGGAGGTACCTGACATGTAGAAGGAGCATATCTTTCTCGGCTTCTCATTATTGAGGCAAACCACTTTGCTTCTTAAAAACTCTGTCTTCTCATTTACACAATAAACATAAAAGTTTCTTCCCATTTTATTACAAAAGATTGTTCAGAGAAACAAATGTAAAAACAGATGTCAAATTAATTTTCAAAGTGTATACAAATGTGAGCTATTTCTATGTGCTGCTGCATGCCTTCGGATTCTATAGTGTGCTCTAATACTGAGGAACTGATATGCCAATCATTATTTCTGTTATAAGACACTCTTAAGGATATGCTGCTGATTTTTTTTTTCCTTGCTATCCTCTGTCTATTGATTTTTCAAGATATTTTGGATGCACTTAGGGCTGAATTACTATTAATGTATTTGTATGTTAAAGTATAAAGTATTTTAAATTGATAAAACAATGGTTTTGACTATCTTAATTTAGTTCATTAAATTCATAAACTCACTTATCTTCAATACCCTGAGGAGAGAGCAGGTCCAAGCTACTGAGTTCTTTCTTCTAATGATCTATTTTCACTCTTCTATAGAATTGCTCGAAAATCTGAAAACAGATAAGATTATCTTATCATGCTTTGCAATAAAGTATCAACAAACCTTTGATTATACATTTGCCTACATACCAGAATTGGTTGGCAACCTATATTTATAGTGTAGTGATGTCCAATAATGAGAATTGTTTTCTACATGATGTTTACAAAGCACATTTTGATAAGTTTTAGGGAGTGGACTGATGAATGAATCCACAAAGGAATCTAAGAGTTTATATCTTATTATTTGGGGCTAATATTCTGTTTTTCTCCAATCTAATATTATTCAATGCATTTTACATGACAAAAATGTTAGTATGTACAGTGTCTTTCTTTCATTATGTATTTATTTTCCCTAATGTTGGGACCAGCACTAGCAAGATTCCTGATACTATATGCATAGTTAAGCTATTCTACCAGATTGAAAGAAAGAAGTTTCTTCTTAAAATCTTGTATCCCCTTTGAGACTGCCTGATTTCTCAAGGAGAATTAATGATTTTCCTTACTTCACTTAATTAGAAATTTGTATGTAGACTATAGCATAAGTATTGCATTATAATTATCTCAACAGTAAGTATAACCACCATCTACAACAGATAGTGAGTTTCATGACGTCAGAGACTGCCTGATACATCTTCTAGCACATATTCTGGAAAATAGCTATATATAACAAATAATCACTAAAATATAAAGAATCTTAGGGTAAGTGGCTTGTATGTACAATGTTAGTAGTATTGACTTCATAAAAATTCAAACCCTTTTGAAAACAAATCATTAAAATTGAAGATGGCTGTAAATCTATATCAAAACCTATCACTTTCTTCTCCAGAATGTCTCCAGTTAATCGAACAAAATAAGAATATCTATTTTGGTCATTGCTCTTTACCAAATATTAGTTGCCATGACAATACAAATCATAATGGCCTGGCAGAGGCCAAGTGTGGATGACAATTCAGTTTAATTTACTGAGATCATTTCCAGTGTCTCTTTATTCCCTTTTTCATAGTGGCAAAATTGACTGTGGTACATTTAAGCAAAGATTAGTTGATGCCTTGGGGGTGAATATGCTCTGATTTTAGACTTACAGCAATAATACACTTGACAGTACTTGGCAATTCAAGTATTTCAGTGTCACCAGTTTACTCACTGCTCCAACAAGAATTGATTCTGGAGCAAACTGTTGTGTAGATAAAGTCATTCCATTCATTCTATGCTACAAAACTGTGCATGCTATTTTCTTTTTCTTTTAGTCAGGGTCCTCCTCCATTCCATAAGATGACTTGTTTCTTCATTATTACCTTCTACCACAGGCAAAATCTATAAAGCATTTTAACACCACACTAAAATGATTTTAAATATCAGTTTACATTGACAATTTGAACTGTAATAGAATCTTAATCTAAATGAATGATTCATTAATGCCAGAATTTCAGCCAACAACAAGAAAGTAGTGGGGTTTGTTGGAGGACCTAAGAGCCTTAGTCATGGTCCTGAAGTTACAGTACATACACAAGCACAATTCATTTTTAAATATAAGACTCCACTGACTGAGTCACTAACTGTGACAGACTATATGCTTCCATCTATCATCTATCTGTATCCCATAAACTCATTTGTGTACTTTTGTGTACACACATTAAAAAATCAAACTTGGCCATGTGCAGTGGCTCAGGCCTATAATCTCAGCACTTTGGGAGGCTGAGGGAAGCCGATCGCTTGAGCCCAGGAGTCCGAGACTATGTATTTCCCCAGTGTTAAGACCAAAGGAATCACAAGAAAAGCAACTGTAGATCAATATCCCTTCTTAATATAGACCAGAAAAATGCTCAACAAAATACTAGAAAAATGAATTTACAACAAATAAAAAGGAGTATAGACCAGGTTCAGGAAGGTATTTATCCCAGAAATGCAAGGTTGCTTGTGTCAAAATTAATCAATGCAACACCATATTATTACAATAAAGGACAATACCCACATAGTCATCTCAATAGACATCAAAAAAAGCATTTGACAAAATTCAACACCAATTCACCCTTTCATAATTAAAAAAATTAACAAACTATAAGGAGAAAACTTTCTCAATCTGATAAAAGGCATGAATGCAAGAGCACAATTAATATTATATCTAATCATGAAGGCTAAATGTGTTTCTCATAAGATCAGAAGCAACGCAATAATATCTATACTCAATACTTCTGCTCAAGAAATAAAACTATTTTCGGTCATCTGTGACAATCTTGATGTGTATAAAAAATCCTAAATAATTTACACACAGACACTCAAAACTATTAGAATGACTAAATACAAGGATACAAGATTAATATACAAAAATCTATTGTATTTTTATACACAAGCAATGAACCAAACTATAATTAAGAAAACCATTTATAATAGGATCAAAATGAAGAAAATATGTAGGAGTAAATTTAAGTAAAGGAATACAAATCTTGTGTACTGAAAACTGAAAACATCATTTAAAGGGATTACAGAAGATTTAAATAAATCTTTTAAACAGCCAGATTTTGCATGAACTCAGTGTGAGTCTTCACTTGTTACCGTGAGGACAACATCAAGCCATTGCTAAGGAATATGCCTTCATAACCCAAACATGTAAGATCTGGTTGTTTAAAGGAGTGTGACATCTACTCTCTCCCCATCTCTTGCTCCCTTTCTTGCCCTGTGACATACCGGCTCCCCTTCACCTTCTGCCATGACTGGAAGCTTCCTGAAACCCTCACCAGGAGCACATGCTGGCACCAGGCTTCCTATATAGCCTGCAGAACTGTGAGCCAAAATAAACCTCTTTTCTTTATAAGTTAGTCAGCCTCGGGTGTTTCATTATAGCAATACGAAATGGACTGATAATAGAAGCCAAACACAAAAAGCAGCATATTAAGTATTTCAATTTATATGAAATGCTTATACCAGGTAAATTAATAAAGACACAAAATAGATCAGTGTATACCAGAGACTGAGATAAGGGGCAAATGGTGAGTGACTGCTAATTGATATAGGATTTATTTTGCACGTAATGAAAATGTTCTGGAATTTGGTAGTGGTGACAGTTGCACAGTTTTGTGAATATTCTTAAAACCCCTTTAATCATATACTTGAAATGTTAAATTTTATGATATGTGAATTATATATCAATAAACTAAAAAAATTAATTTGTTTACCTCCCTCTTTGAAGAATGTACTCATTCCCAAGCTATTTTACTTTACTATTTCAGCCATAGATTGTTCTTGTTAGTCGAAAGTTAAATTTTTTAGTTGACATCAAAATTATACTAGAAGGAGACAGCAAGAGTAAGAAAGACTGAAAGAGATAGGTAAGATTATTGGATATAAATGGGTTTAATTCATATAATTTTTATCTTCATAAAATTCATTTGCATAATTTTTCTGCCTTTCTGAATCAAAATATAAAAATACTTTCAATAAGATTATTGAAATACAATCACTTTGGAACACTTTTAGCAGTAAGTGTCCCTTCATTTGTCTCAAGGGCCTTTTAATTGATTTTTGGAACTGCACCGACCAGAAGAATTACCAATTACCATTTATGGCTTTTGAGCACTTGAAATGTGGCATGTGTATAAATATATACACTGACTTTTGAAGAAATTATGAATTAAAATGGAATGTAAACTATCGCATTAATACTTTTTAAGTTAATATGTTGAAATAATATTTTTATTAGTGTTAAATAAAACATTATTAAAGGCAATGTACCTTTTTTTTTCTTTTTGAATGAGAGTCTCATTCTGTCACCTAGGCTGGAGTGCAGTGGTCTGATATCAGTTCATTGCGACCTCTGCCTCCCAGGTTCAAACTATTCTCTTGCCTCAGCCTCTTGAGTAGCTGGGACTACAGGCACACACCAATACAACCAGCTAATTTTTCTTTTAGTAGTGACAGGGTTTCACCATATTGGACAGGTTGGTCTCCAACTTCTGACCTCATGATCCACCAGCCTTGGCCTCCCAAAGTGCTGAGATTACATGTGTGAGCTACCACGCCCAACCAGTAATATATCCTTTATTAAATGTGGCTTCTAGAAAATTTAAAATTATTCAGTCATGCACTGCACAATGGCATTTCCATAAGCAACCATAGTCCCATCAGATTTTAATAACGAATTTTCACTGTACTTGCTCTATGTTTAGATATGTTTAGATATTCAATATTTAACATTGTGTTACAAAATGCCCACAGTATTCACTACAGTAGCATGCTGTATAGTTTTGCATAGGCTATACCACATAGCTTACATGTGTAGTAGGCTATACCATCTTGGTCTGTACACTCTGTGATGTTCACACAGGGACAGAATTGCCTAATGACACATTTCTCAGGAAATGACACATTTCTGCATTGTTAAGTGAGGCATGACTGTATTTTTATCGACCAATGTTGGTGAGGAGATCATATTCTCACACTGTCAGTTGTTCTTGCTAACTGAGGTTTCTGAATATCATTCTCAATTAAATAAATGTTTAGAAATTTGTAAGTAATATTTATCACTCCAATCACATTTGGAGTGAACAAACATTTATTTATATGACAAAGAATTCTTCCACATTAAAATTGGTCACATATATATATATATATATATATATATATATATATATATTTTAAATTTGTCATTTGCCCGTCATTTCCTCCAATTCATATATTTCATTATAAACTCTGAATAAATAATATCTCTCCTCTGCTGGCTTTTGTAATTTAAGATTATTATAGGGAAATTTACTACAGTTAAACTTCTAATTTACTCAAAATTGGAGTCATTAATATTGAATACTGTACTAGATTGTCTTTATTTTCCTTATCACTGTACACCTCTCCATCCCTTGGCCTCTGAGCTCGAACAGGCTTCATCCCTGGGATTCCTTGTCCTTTGGCTTCCAGTTTGGTGTGGCCAATAAAAGTCACTGGTAGGAGATCAGGGGAAGAAGGAAAGGGACTCTGGGCATTTATTTATCTGTTTCTGTCACTGCCAACATCAGTGTGACCTTGGCTGTATTTCTCTGCCTAAGGCCACAGCTGCTGAAAAGCAACTTCTGTTTTATACCTATGGTTCTATCTGTGAGCTCTGGTAGACTCTGGCTGGCAAAATCTTCCCATCTGTGTTAGTACTTCATCAATTCTTGCTCTCTTAACCTTGGCTACACCTTTGTGAAGAGTTCCTTCATTAAATTCTCCTCAGTCACTGGTTTGAATAGACCATTTGTTTCCTGACAGAATGTTGATTGACAAAGAGTGTCCTATGTATATATCCATTATTTTCACAGTAGACTCTTCTAAGGGCTCAGCATACTGTGGGATATCCTTGAGGAGATTAGTCTTCTAAAGTGTAAAAGTTTGGGCTTTTGCTCTTAGCAATTAAAGGTTCGTAAGAAGTTTTATGTCCAATTTTTTCTCTAGATCCTTAATATAATTTTGCATCTCCTGGCTGTGTAAGAGGCAATCAAATATATTGTCTGATTTTAGTAACCCTAATTGTACTGGCTGTAACTGACCAAGGTGAATATTTCCAGTGCTGTTTTTCATGTGTTATGGAACATCATGATCTTTTAGGTAAGTAGTCACTAAATATTTTTTATCATGTACTCCTAAAATGATTTTCAAAAGCAATGTACTTCACAACACATTTTTAATTTCACATCCAAAGTATTGTATTCAATTTTAAATAATGCTGCTGCAAGCGTTGTGATTTCTCTGCATTATAAACTTAGTTATTTTAAAGTGTCACTCCTATATCATTTAATCATATATTTCCAATAATATCAGAATATCACAGAAATTTGACATTACCATCATCCAATTTAAAAATTGTTGAAAAAACTTTCTCCAGTAAATCAGAATTTTGCATCATTTCTCTCTTCTCTTCGTACTCATATTTCCATTTTACTTCCCAAACAGAATTATATCAATGTAGTACATCTCCATTTTTAAAAGTCTTTTATGGATCTCTTTTTATACTTTACTAAGTAATGTATGTGTATATAAATGTTTTATGCATATAAACATTATAATTTTTCCCAATGCATAGGCTATATATGTAACTTTTTTCTCTTTTGTATTACAAGTTGATTGCAAATCAACAAAAATTAAAACTTTTAACAAATAACTATTAAATACAAAGTGTAAAATGTTTAATTATTCATACATTCCTTAATAAAATAAATGTGTTTTCTTTTTCTCAATTATTTTTATATCTATAGATGACTATTGTTGCTAGAAAAACATTAGCCTCAGATCCATGTTGTTTTGTTTTTATAGATTTAAACTTTGAGAAAATGTGTTCAAATTAATTATTAATGAGAATAAGAGCTTCATTTCACTGATGTCAGCCAATTTTTTTATTTTCAGTACTATTTTATTTTTAAATTTTTGTTTATTATACTTTAAGTTCTGGGATACATACGCAGAACATGCGGGTTTGTTATATAGGTATACATATGCTATGCTGGTTTGCAGCACCCAGCAACCTAATGGGTACCTAGATTGGTACCTAGATTGTAGATAGGTATATCTACATTAGGTATTTCTCCTAATGCTATTTCTCCCCTAGCCCTCCACCACCCAACAGGCCCAAATGTGTGATGTTTCCCTCTCTGTGTCCATGAGTTCTCATTGTTCATCTCCCACTTATGAGTGAGAAGATGTGGTGTTTGGTTTTCTTTTCCTGTGTTAGTTTGCTGAGAATGATGGCTTCCAGCTTCATCCTTATCTCTGCAAAGGACATGAACTCATCCTTTTTTATGGCTGCATAGTTTTCCACGTTATATATGTGCCACATTTTCTTTATCCAGTCTATCATTGATGGGCATTTGGGATGATTCCAAGTCTTTGCTATTGTGAACAGTGCTGCAATAAACATACATATACATGTGTCCTTATAGTAGAATGATTTATAATCCTTTGGGTATATACCCAGGAATGGGATTGCTGGGTCAGTCAATTTTGTTAACTTCTAAATGTCAGGGGCTCAGCTAAGTGGGGAGAAAGAGCACTGATGGGCCAGGTATTGGAGTAACCATTAAAGCAATAAGCTAAAGAGAAAATGGTTAAGCTTTTAATCACCTACTGTGATCCTACGAAGCAGACTCTAAAACAAGTGACAGCACCAGCTCCACTTCCCCCCAGAGAGTAGGGCACCAGAAGGAGGTCAGGTCTATCAATATAGATGTGGGGATTGTCTCACTCTTCATGGAGCCCCAAACAAAAGGCTGGCAGTTTTATGAACTCTGGGGTTGGAGTAAGGCAGGAGGGCTAGAGGAGAGAGCTAGGAGTGGAAAAGTACTTGGTACTGAGTAAGAATAGGGAAAAGTGTTTTTAAAGTTTTTACTGTTCCTCCCATTTAGTGGCCTTAGCAGAGGTGTCTGAAGATGATTCTGCACACAGTTTCAGCTAAAGAAACCTAGGAATGAAGGAGTGGGGACTAGATATGCAAATATGCGGAGAGCATGACTGGTTGAAGCAGCATGAATCCCTGACTGCAACTCCCTTTAGAGACTGCAATGCACTGGCTATGCCTCAAGTCTGATGTGGGGAGAACAGCTTTTACTTAGAAAGTCTGCCAGGTAAAGCCTTTGTCATTGCCTATGGTCAGGCATGAAAAATCACACATAGATTTTTAATCAGGAAATAGATTTCTCACCATATTATATGCTGAATATCAGAGACTAATCTATCATCCAAAATTATTTTTAATGATATTTTATCTGACAACCGGATCAAGTCATCTTTCAATTACATTGAAAGCAATTTTTAAAATTTACATATACAAAGTGTTTAGCACTTGTTTTGCACAACTATTTGGTACCCAGTTGTTAGAATCACTCACAGACAACATTTTTAATTGATCATTTATTAATTGCCCAAAGGATTTTACTCATGGGAACAGTAGATTATACTACTATTAGTAGATTTTGGATGAGTTGGAGGCATGCATTTGTTTGGTAAAATGGCGAAAAGGTGATTGTGAAGAGATAGGAAAGAGGAAAAAATCTCAGTCAAACAAGGTGGCTTCATAGAGAAATTTTGGAAAAGCATATATATGTGTGTGTGTGTGTGTGTGTGTGTGTGTGTGTGTGTATTTGTATATACATTTATATAGATTTGGGCTATAAAAATCAATTTCCTTGGAATAATTATGCCCTTTTATTCATTCTAAGCCCTCCATGTGCTCTCAAGGGGTGCATTGCTCATACCCAGCTTGAAGATTAGCATGATGATCACATAGGCAGTAAGTGGAAGAGCCAGGATACAAATCCTGGCAGTCTGCCTGGAGGATCCAAGTTCTTTATGCAACACTTACTTCCTGAGGTACAGGTTCCAAGATCTGCCTTGATGATAGGATTTAGCCATATAAAGAATAAAACATTTTATTTCCCACGTTTGTTTTCTTAGGGAGTTACTAGACTCTACCTAGAAAAATGTAGACTTAACTCAGAGGAATAAAAAGGAAAGTTCACAGTGACAGCTGTGCAGCAGATCAAGAGAGCTGCAAGCTTAGTTGAGACTACTAGGAGAGTGATAACAGTAAAGTTCACTGGAGGAGCCAACAGCAATGTGCTGGCAGAATTAATTCACTATTCTACCGAAAGCAAATAAAATGGTGTTTTTACCTCACTCATTCACAAAAGTCTGTAATAGTGGATTCAACATGAAGTGAAAAATTGAGTAATTTTTAAAGGAAAGCAGCTATAAAATAACTTCATAACCTCAAAGTGTATTTTTTAAACATGATACAAACAACAAAAAGTATAACCTCTTAAGGAAAATTACGTTAAATACTAAGCAGTATATTTAAAAACTACTTTGTCAACCAAAATTATACTTTTAGACAAGTGCAAATTAAAGTCATACACTGGGAATGTGTAAAAATTAAATAAATACATATACTTTGAATATATTTCTTTAAAATCAATTTTAAAATAAATATATTCATTAAAAAATGACCTAAATACAATATAAAGAAGACATTTATAGAGACAAAACCAAATAGTGCTGGTAATCAAGTATATGCAAATTAAACAAACAAAGATATGTAAAACCTAGTAGTTGCCAAAGGTTTTGTACATCTGACACCTTCAGCTGCTGGCAAGAATTCGGAGCAATGACTAGTTAGTTGGTGGGAACATCAATTGTTGAAATAAGTTTACTGTGTAATTTGGCAGTACCTAGCAAACTTGAAGACTTACCCATATTCCTATGACCCAACTATTTTTCTCATATACATATGGGGATAATAATAATATGTGAAATCCTTCCTGACACTCAAAAATATACACATATAAAAGTCTACATTGCAGCATTGTTTATGAGAATAAAAAAGGGGGAAGAGAGAGTAAAAATGTCTTAAGCTCACATCAACTTCAAAATTGATAAATAACTTGTGATTTATAGAATAAAGTGCTACTGTACAGCTGTGGAAATGAATGATCTGGAAGTTAATGTAAATATAAAAGCAAAGCAAACAGATGAATAATATGCACAGTACAACATCTTAGCATAGAAAGACATGTTATATGGTGTTTGATAACATGTGCATATGTAGTGATATACATAATATATGTGTCTGTATGTATTTAAGAAATGTAGGAAGATAACTACAAATTCAGAATATAATTAGCTCAGTCTAGTGGCTGAGAGGAGGAGTACAAGGATTGGAATCCAGCAAACAGAATTCAAAATTATACAAATTTATTTGTATTTGTTCCCTTTATTTCTTAAGTTAGCTGGTAGAAACACTTTTCCCTATATGATTGTTCATACAATTTTAAATAATGTTCCTAGGGGGTCATCCTTTGGGAGAGAAGTAGACTCGAGAGGCTATGCAATAGTACTGGGAGTGAGGAAAACATGATGACACAGTAAGAAAACAGAGTAAGGAGCGAAACTGCACAAGAAAGTCATTACCCAAGAACAGCATGCAACAACTACCAAGAAAAGGCCACATTTCAACAGAAAGAAGAGGACTCCAAGAAAATTGGAATGGCTTCCTAACTATTGTTGAATTTCTTTTTCTCACTCAATGACTGTGCACATTTCCCAATGTGTGAATTCTTCCTTTTGTAATAAATAGCTTACCAAGCTATTTGCAAATGCCAGCTTGAGGATATGTTATAGAGAACTAGTCAGTCAAATTCTCCTTTCTTCTTTAGTCAAAATAAGTAAAAACAAAAGAAATTATAGGTAATTTTTCAATCATTCTCATGGTATGAAACAGTGTGGAACATAGAAATTACTAGATAATGATTTTTTTAATCTCTATCCTATAAATGTATATACGGTAGGTTTAATGTAGATGTTACCAATGTTAGTAAAGTAAGGCCTGCACATGACAGGAGAGAAGGGAAGGAAAAACAGATGAGTTGAAGAGTAGGGACACTAATGCCTCATTATAAAGAGAGAAGAATCGATAGATACTTTTATAGTGAATGGTGTTTTTAATGTGTATACCTATGTAACAATCCTGCATGATCTGCACATGTACCCCAGAACATAAAGTATAATAAAAAAAATTTTTTTAAAGTAAAAAAAAGAAGATCTAAATATGCTATTTGATATTGGAAAAGTGACCTGTCAAGAAACTTAGAATACAACTTTAACCAGGGGTAATATTTAAGAAATGTGTCAACATTTACACTTAAGAATGTATCTACTCATGAGCTTTAGTGCCAGGCCAAAGTGCCAAAAGCTCCCTTGTCCTAGAGAAGGATGGGGAGGGTCAGCAGAAGCCATTCAAGGGTCTGAGAAACATCTTCTAGACTGTCAGGTATATTACAGTGTTATTCACTTTATGGCTGTGCTGATGTGTATTAGGTGAACAAAACTCTCAACAAAATTGTTATTGGAGATCGAAAGGAAGATGGTACAAGCAACATTTATGGTAACTAAGAGAAAAACAAATATTTCCATCATAGCAAGAAATCAAATAGCCTGTCTAAAATCAACAAAATATGTAGTAGTTTAAACATACTATTTGAAATACTTGATTATATGACTGAGAGCTAAAGCTAAGAATGCCCAATATTGCTATCATTTATCAACTGTCCCTTCATTTCCACATCCTAATACAAGTCCTGTGACCTCACTAGTTTTCTATTATTATTCTCAGAAATACAACTGTCTTACTTGCTTCTTTACTCATATCTCTATTGACCACTTCTCTCCTCAGTCATAAACCCCTAAGCTTAACCGATTCCAAAATATCGAATATCAGGATATCAATTTCCACTCACTTGACCCAATCTTTCATGCATCCAGCTCACCTTTTAAAGTAGATCCTCATCATCTCCAAGGTACTTAATGCACCATTCTCTATCAACACCTTCTGTCTTCTTAGATTTCATGATCCATCAAAAAACATTCTCCTTTGCAAATATATTTAACTCCCATTCTACTGATCATCTGCCCTGCTCACCTGGAAACAACTTTGTAGTATAACAAAGTCTACTCAAAAGCAAGTGTGAATAGATAAAAGTTAAAGCTCATAGCCAGTTAGGTTAGCTCATAGCCAGTTAGAGCTCATAGCCAGTTAGGTTGACTTAAAGTGAAACATTAAATTAAATTTGTGATATCAAATGTCAAAAGGACACTCAACATTCTATGACACTTCAAAAACATTTATTTGGAAAGCTTATGTTTTTATTCTGAAAAATAATTTCATATATTATCTTTTCTCCTCAAACACCTTAGCATTCTTCAACCATCCAATCTGCTTAATCAGTTTCAGAAAATGAACTTGCTTCCCATTAAGAAAACATAAATTATCAGTTTAGAATTCCCTCAAATTCCTACTTATCTTGTAATCTTGCATGTCCGTTTATTTTGTTCTCTTGGGTTAAATTTAAATTTTATCCCTCCTTCTTCTTCTATAACATTTATTCTGGATCCCATTTCCTTTAACTATCTTAAGGTATTCCCCTCATTGTTAATTCATTCCTCTCCTCTCTTCAACCATCAGTGTCTCCTTCTCTAGTACAATATTCATATAAGCATACAAACTTGTCTTGCTATTTCATATTCTTTATAAAAATCACATTTCTTCATAATTCTTGTCAGCAACTTCTCCATTTCTATTCTCACTTATATAGATATAATTCTGGAAATAATTAGCTTCAGGGACTCTATGTTCTCATCTTCTATTTATTCCTCAGTGCTCTAGAGTTCAGCTTCTTTCATCGTTACTACATGAAAATGTAGTAAATGTTTTGTCAAGATCTCTAGCAACTCTACTTATGTCAAATTCAGTGACCATTTTATGCTCTTATTTGTCTAATCCACAGCCTTTATCATAGCTAAGCGTTCCCTTCTTCTGAAAACCATATTCTTTCTTAGCTTCAAGAACACTGATCTTACCTTGCTTTTTTCTAATAACATTTCTAGTAGCCTTCCTGACAGCTTCATGTTAGAGTCTTAGGGCTTCCTCCCAAGCCCTTCGCTCTCTTCTCTCTACAGTTTATTCTTATGGCTGCTAATGACTCTTAATCTTCTTGTTGGATCTCTTTTCTGCCTGTTTTTAATGCCACTTTGCTTGGTGTGTATAGAAATTTGAAAAATAACATGTCCATAGTGCACAGGACAATTTCTCCTTATCCACAGACATCTGAATGTATTTATCTTTGTAAATGACTCAATTGTTCACAAAACTTCTCAAGCAAGATCTCTGGAGGCTTTCTTTATTTTTCCCTCTCCTCTGTCTCCCTCTGTCCAAAATACCAGCAAGGATTGTTATTTCTGCTATCAAAATAAATCTAATATCTGTCTCCTTCTCTTCCTCTCCAGTGCTGTTATTATAATTCAGGCCGCATTTTGGCTGAACTGTTGCCGTAATCTCTTACTGGTCTCCTGATTTCTAGTCTTATCCTCCACACTCTTAACTGCCAAGGATACTTAAAACACAAAGCAGTGTAGGTCATTGGTTTTTGGGGGTTATTTTGTTAAGCTATAAATCAGACTGTCATACCTCATAAAACTCTTCTATTGACTTATCATAGAACTTTAGATAAAAATCTAAATCCTGCACATAGCTAGTAAACCCTGGCCCCTATGTACATTTTCAGTCACATTTTATACAATGCTTATTCCAATTCTCCATATTTCAATCACAGTGAACTCTGTGCATCCTTTAAATACACCAAATCCTTTTCCACCCCAAGACAAACCATTTACACTGTATGGAAGTTATTATTTTGTTTCATTACACAGTTGTCTCTTTAAACTTGAAGTCTCATCTTAAATGGCATACATTGCCCTCCCCATCTAATTCTCTACGCACCCCACTCATGTATTTCTATCATTGAACTCTTCCCATGTCTCAAAACATTTATAATTCTAAAATTATTTATTTGTTTGCATATTTATGGTCTATATTCCACATTACACTTTAACTTCCTTGATGGCAGGAATTATGTCTTTTTCTCAGAATCAGGTATGCACTAGATATTTTTTATTGTACAGATAAATAAATGATAGGCCATTATGGGTTTGTAATAATTGTACAAACAACCAACTTCATCGTGTCTAGAGTCAGATGATATTTTATACTTTTCTACATTTTTGTAAGGCATCTAGCTGTGTTATACATACTGTAACTAAATTTTTATTGACTGTTCTAAATTCATATTCGTACATAGTGTCAACAACCACATTACTTTATATCAAATTTTTATCATTTATTTCTCTTTATCAAGTATTTTTTGCAGTAGAGTCAGCCTCACATTCCGTGGCTGGGCTAAAATGAACAATATAGAACTAATAACTATAACAAACTCATTAATTTAATCTCCACTTCATCATTGCCAATTTGGAACCAAAATGTAAATTCTAATTTCATTGACTTTTTATAGAAAAAATAAATTAGTAGCATTCCCTTCAAGCAAAATAAAAAACCCCACATGGTTTCTATTTTTACATTCTGTTTCATCATAATTTTAAACCACCCACAACAATTCAGTCAAACAATCTGTGTGCTTTTTCCTCTGGGGAACTTCCTAAATCTGCAGTTGAGATAAGCAATCAATGATCACCTCTGCTAAACTATACATAAATATTATTTCAAAAGGAAATTCCTTGGAGAAACTTCTTTATGGAATGTAACTTCATTAGTAAGTAATGGATTGCCCTATTATAAGTTTTCTCCCATCAAGCTAATTTGGAAACTGTTAATTGTCTTACATTTCTTTCATATGCCAAAATAAATGATACCCCTGTGTAAGAATTGACCTGATTATAATTATAATTTTTATGAGTTAATAGTATTGACTTCATTTGATTTTCATGTTCACATTAATCTATTTATTACAGAATATTTACAGAATTAAACTGGAACAGAGTTCATCCTTATCTCTATTATGTTCTTTGGTCTTTCATAGGCCTGGCAACAGGGGGAAAAAAAAATCAAAAAATTAGTAAACTGAATAATGAAACAGAAAAAGAAATTATTAAGAGCACTGAAAGAAAATATAAAAGAGATTATTTACCAAATAACAGTATCGCCATCTACCCAAGGTGCTCTCAAATATGATGAGAAAAAATTCTACATATTCTTTTAACTCTCCTCAATATTCAAACAAAAATTCTTTTTCTTGTTCCCATTATAGTCTACTACATAGACTTTACATAGAGCTTGTTCTTTTGTCCTTGTATATATTAAGAAAATTATAAGATACTGCCTTCGCTTACCAATTTGCTTTTTCCATTAGCAATTTTTTTTTCACTACTGATTTATTTACTAATTTGCTTCATTATTACTGATAAAATCCTGATTTTCTTCTGAGAATGTGTTAGCAAGATTTTCACAAAAGTATCAGAGTATTGTAGGACTTTTTTTAGATAAAAGAAAATTTGGAGAAATATAATATAGCAAATAAATTGCATATGTAATAGAGCTGAGACATGAAAAACTTAAATCACTGGCTTTAGTCCACATCACTGAAATCACAGAATTATAATCCTGGAAGACTGCAGTGAGGAAGATCTATCTTGCCTCTTATCCTATTTGAGAAGCTCTTGAATAGATGGCAATGTTATCATTTGGTAAATAATCTCTTTTTTATTTTCTTTCAGTGCTCTTAATATTTTTTTATGTTCTGTTATTCAGATTACTAATTTTCTCTTTAGACTTATTAGTATTTTACTTATTCCAAGTTTCATTCTGAATATTAACGTTTATTTTCCAAATTTGTTCTGATTCCTGGTATAATTTTATCTTCCTGTAGGTATCATCAAGGTGGTTGTTTTTTAAACCTTATTATGTGCAGTTTATTTATAGTTTACTTTATGCTAATAGCAGAAGCCTTTAATGGTCTCTTTTTGTTTTGTTTTTATTTTTCCTGTAGTTGTTGCTCATATTGTTTTTATCTTGTATCTAATTATTCTTGACTATGTGATGAACACTGAACTTGAAATATTATTGATTGCAATAATTTGAGGATTAGGTTGAAGTTTTTACTTTCCTTCAGAATATACAGGCATTTTTTTGTCTCCCAAGGGTCTGCAAACAATGTTGACCTAGGAACAATTTAAACCAATTTCATAGTGTAAAGTTTCCAGGATTCTCCAAGCAAAATTTTCTGAGAGAAGGAGGCTCTAATACTGCCTTGTCATGAGGGTGTTATTCTCTGAGGTCCCAGCATATTGTTGCAAAGTGTTTTTTCTTTTTGTCTGTCTCTTCCTTTTTTCTTTCTTTCTCTCTTCCTTTCCTCTTTCTTTATTTCTTTTTCCTTTCTTTCCATTTAAAAATTCACTGCTTTCAGTTGCCTTTTGCTTTGAATTTGATCACCCTTACCAGTGGAGTTTAAATTTCCTAAAACCTGACTATTCCCTCAAGGCAAAAGTAGATTTAAAACTCATTTATTTCTCAGAGTTTTCTTTTTCTTGTGATATTTCTTTATTGTCTTGATAATTCTTGATATTTCTAAGAAAATTTTGATAATATAAATTATCCCAATGTTACTTCTCTCCTCAGAGTTGGTGTAGTCCTAATGTTATAATCTGTCATTACCAGAAACAGAAAGTCAGAAGTGAACTTTGTCAGTCTGATACAATAGACTGACAAACTCAATTAATTTCAAAATACTCTTGTGTTCACAAGGATTATTATATTCTTAAACATAAACTATATGAGAAAATATGACTATTCTGAAATTATAGTTAACAGAATTTCAAGAACATTTAACTAGTAAATGTCTCAGAAAACATAGATTTTTTTCCTTTTCATTAATTCCATAAATTAAATTTGAAACTGACAAGTATAATGGTAAGTATGTCATCTATGGGGAAAAAAAGATGTTTAAATAAAAAAAAAAAGTTACGTTATTCTATAAAGAATCACAAAAATGGCATTATACCTAGTCAGCTCTTCCACAGTTACTTGAATTCTTAACAACTTAGGGAATCTTTTAGAAAAGAAACAAAACCTCCCAGATATACCTTTTAAAGAAACCATGACAGCTCTTGTGTTCTTTAAAAATCAAAATTAAAATGGCCCTGTGATAAATTAAATGCTTCTATATTTTACTTGTACTCAGAGGATTTGACAGAGATTATAAGTTTCAGAGCATACTTACAAGTTCCGTAAACAAGAATGCCTTTTTCCTACGGATGACAGAACCTGTCAAGAAGTCAGTATACTGTATACTTTTCACATGACAGACCATGGTTGAAAAGCCTTTCTTTGCTCATTTCTATAAGCATCCAATAAGTTGTATTGCTCTTTTATTCATTTAAATAGAATTGTCAAGGTAGATGATTTAATCATTTTATATGCTCATTTGACAGTTGAATACAATCCTATACTTATTAACTAATTTTTAATCATTGTGCATTGAGTTTTGAAGTATCAAATGTTTTTTCCTTGTTTTCATTAATAATGAAATACTTAACAGAGGTCTATTAATTTGTGTGGACTAAATTTGATCAACAAATATCCTTTGTGACTGAGGGCAAATTATATATTAAGCCTTTTGGAAGAAAAAAAAATCTAAAATAGAAATCGACTTACATATTTTCAAACTTAGCTTATTTTAAGGCTTAGAATTATATACATTTTAAAACAATCTTAAGGCTATTTATTTTATTTATACTTTTCATTTTTGGAAACTAAGACCCTAAATAGTTACACAAAATCATTTAGCAAGTATGATATTTAGAATTATAATATTTATATCTCTGGCATCCAAACCTTGAATAATCCTCTCCCTTTGAGTATGGCAGTAGCTATGAATATAATGGGATGAGTTAAGCCATTAAAGCAGTTCAGAAGAAGTAACAGAAGTTTTCTGCTGGTCTTAAAGGAACAAACTCAAAATAGGGGACAGGGCCATGCTGCAGAAAATGTTGGGTGAGCCCTAGAAGCTCACTGATGAAAACAAAGATTCAGGAACCTCAGTCCTACAACCACTAGGAAATGCATTCTGCTAACAAACCAATGAGCTTGCAAGAGGCCCATGAGCTACAAGTAAAATCATAGCAACACCAGACACTTTGATTTCAGCGGGTAAGATAATGAGCAAAAGACTTAGCAAATCCATGGCAGATCTATGATCCACAAAAGTTGTGAGATAATAAATATGTATCAACCACATATTAAGCTACCAAGTTTTTGGAAATCTGTCACATAGCAATAAACATCTGCCACAGTGAGTCAAAAGAATAGTTGGAGATACAATGTTATGTTGATTTCTCATTATTTATCTGTGATAAACCTATTACAGTGAATAAACTGCTCGAAAAAAGTCCTTATTAGCTTAATTTGCAGACATTAATTTGAAATTGCAACAATATCAATTAAGTTGTAATTTTAAAAAAACTTTGGTCACTTTCTCTATTACTCTTTTCCAAATAATAACATTGTCATTTGTCTAAGCAGAGTGAAGTAAGAAATCACAAAGGGACACTTGAGTGCCTGTTTGGTCTATTTGCACACCTGCCACTACCACCTTATTTTCTGCTTCCAGAGATGAGGGACACACTCATGAATTGGATAGAAAAATATGCATTTAATCTGTTTATATCCTAATACAAGATTGATCAATAAGTGTCATGATGATTGATATAGTTCAAATATCTGAAAAATGGAGAGCTGGTTTGGTCAGCAGATGTGCTTTGGAGAAGATGAGTTGCATTGAATCATAAAGAAATGAGGAAGTTTTAGATTGCAAAGAGTGAGCATCAGGTAAAGATGGCATTTATAGTAAGAATAAAAATACTCCAAAGCATAGAACCATTCATATATTCGAAACACTTACTGATCATCTTACATAACTATGTTATATAAAGGAATGTGATAAGTTCTGGAAATAAAAGAAAATAAAAGATGCCTCACTTCTTATAAGTTTAAATTTTTCAGTAAAATCTTACACTTTAAATTAGTGAGTACTAAGTATTAATAAAATTATGGAAAATATATAGAACATGGAGAGTCAGAGAAGAGAAATGAACCCTTGGGCTTGGGTGACAACAAAGCTCTAAAATAGGTACAAAAGTTTGAATTGGGTTTTGAAATAAGTGAGAAATCCAGGAAGACAGATTTCTTGGAAAAAAGGAAAATTGTGTTTTTTGCTGAAAAACACAAGAAACTTTAATATGTTTTTACCATATATTGCATGTATAATGGGGGGAAAAAAAGTAAAGACAGAATAGAATAAAAAAGGATGAGTCAGACCTGAAAGGTTTACATTGCATTAAAAGAAATTTGAAATTTATTCTGCTAGATATGGGCAAACCAATTGTGAATGACTGGAAAGAGAGACTGACTCATGGTCAGATTTTAATTTCAGGAAGATTGCCCCAGAAGCACTGTAGACAACAATCAGTAGAAGATAAGACAGAGGCTAGACATGGTGGCTCATGCCTGTAATCCCAGCACTTTGGGAGGCTGTGGTAGGCGGATCACCTGAGGTCAGGAGTTTGAGACCAGCCTAACCAATATGGTGAAACCCTGTCTCTACTAAAAATATAAAAATTAGCCCAGTGTGGTGGCATGTACCTATA
>PVKP010000193.1:189172-244011 GCA_004027715.1 Plecturocebus donacophilus
AAAAAAAAAAAAAAAAAAAAAAAAAAAAAAAAAAAAAAAAAAAAAAAAAAAAAAAAAAAAAAAAAAAAAAAAAAAAAAAAAAAAAAAAAAAAAAAAAAAAAAAAAAAAAAAAAAAAAAAAAAAAAAAAAAAAAAAAAAAAAAAAAAAAAAAAAAAAAAAAAAAAAAAAAAAAAAAAAAAAAAAAAAAAAAAAAAAGAAGGAGGAGAAGAAGAAAAAACAGAATAAAACAGAATTAGGAAGACCAGTAAGGATACTAGTGCCACAAAAATTACAAGCAGGAGAGATGAAAAACCTGAAATGAAGCAGTAACAAAAGTGATTAAAAACAAAAAAAGAGGAGCATATCTGTTACATGTTAAAGGGAAAGATAATTCAACACTGTATTAAGCTATGAAAATTAAAATTTACAGAATTCAGTTAGAAATTCTGCCTATACTTCAGGGTCACTCATCAAAATAAGGCAAAAAGGAAGTGTGAGAAAGTTAGAGAACTTATTCAGCACATATTCTTATATTAATTTTAGATGCTTAATAAAGAATGTGTGAAGTGCTATCCAGTAGACAGCATACAATTCTGGGTCTAGAAATTTAAATTTAGAAATTATAATCACATGATAGGAAAAGGCATGAGTAAATGATCTAGCCCAAGAGAATATGTGGATTACATGAGGAAAACAGATGATGACCTGGCAGAGAATCTCAGGAATTAGCCTGAAATGAATACATTTAGTGGGTGGATGAAGGATTAAAAAGCCATCTCGTTTCATTAGGTTGCAAATGTCAAGACTGCAGGAACTATAATACCACTATCTCTAAAACTTTTAAAATGAGATTGTGATAAATATAAAAATTACCCAGCATGTGTTTAAAATAATAATAAATATACTTCTAGAAACAGAAGAAAACATAGCTGATATTAAAAAAACTCCATGGATTTATTTGACTTCAGATTAGACACTACTGAGTGAAAAATTAATGAAGTAGAAAGTATTTCAGAAGCAATTATTCAGAAAACAACACTGAAAAACAATTAGATGGAAAATATGAAGGGTTAAAATTATGAAAGATAATGTGAGAAGATCTTATAAAATATAAGGAAGATTTAGTAGGAGAGGAAATAGATAAGTGACAGAAGCAATTTAAAATGGGATTTATTAAAAATGCTACAAAACTGAAATAAAACACCACATTTAGTAAAACGTGTTTAACCAAACTACATATTGAGAAAAAAAGGTCAACAAAATCTCAAGCAGGATAAGCAAAATAAACTCATAAACAAAAAACTTAAAGGCAACCAAACACAGAGAGGCTGACTTCAAATGAAAGACTTTGACTGAGAGTTATCTTCCCAATAATAAACATGAAAAAATAAAGTTTTTTTTGTGAATGCACTAACATCATAGCAAAATACATAAAGCAAAATTTTACTCTGAGCATTTCTATATTTAATATTACATTAAGTAATTATACTAGACATCAAGTGTCTTATTTAGCTTACAAAAATTTTTCTGTCATTTAATTAAACTTTGACAATTTTTGTGTTATATAAATTTGTCCCTATCTTCCATAGCTAATGTACAAAAAAATTTAGTTTCTCCTAATGTGAATAATCAGTTTCGTTCTTTCAAAAATTAAATTTGCATACAAATTGGAATTTGAAGATGGGTATTTGATTGAAGTTACCCTAGTAAGAAGACTCTTCTTAGTTATTTTGTTTGGGACTAAAAAAAAACACATTTTTTTTTAACTGTACATTTGCTTCATTTATTTTTAGAAATTGTATGCACTTTAGAAAAAGCTCCCTCAGAGTTCTTTAGAGGTACCATGGTGGCCCTGAAAAGGGCTTGGGCACATGCAATTTGGTGGGATATGTAACTTTCTACTTCTGTACTTTGATGGAATAATTATTTTTAACTTTTATTTTAAATTTAGGAGTACGTGTGTAGGATGTGCAGGTTTGTTACATAGGTAAATGTGTGTCAAGGTTTGTCGTATAGATTACTTCATCACCTAAGTACTAAGCCCAGTATCCTTCAGTTATTTTTCCTGATCCTCTCTCTCCTTCCACCCTCTGCCCTCCAGTAGGCCCCAGTGTCTGTTGCTCCCCTCTTTGTAGTCATGTGCTCTCGTCATTTAGCTCTCACTTATAAGTAAGACTATGCAGTATTCAGGTTTCTTTTCCTGCATTAGTTTGCTAGGGATAATGGCCTCCAGCTCCATTCATGTCCCTGCAAAGGACATGATCTTGTTCTTTTATATGGCTGTATAGTATTTCATGGTGTATATGCACCACATTTTCTTTATCCAGTCTATCATTAATGGACACTTAGGTTGATTCCATGTGTTTGCTATTGTGAAGAGTGCTGCAATGAACGAAAGTGTGCGTGTGTCTTTATAATACAATAATTTATATTGATTTGGGATTGCAGGGTCAAATGATGTTTCTGGTTCTAGATCTTTGAGGAATTGCCACACTATTTTCCACAATGGTTGAGCTAATTCACACATCTACCAACAGTGTAAAAGGATTCTTTTTTCTCCACAATCTCACCAACATCTGCTATTTTTTTTTTTATTTTACTTTTTAATAACAGTCATTCTGACTGGTAGGAGATTGTATCTCATCATGGTTTTGATTTACATTTCTCTAATGATCAGTGATATTGAGCTTTTTTCATGTTTATTGGCTGGATTTATGTCTTTTAAGAAGTATCTCTTCATGTCCTTTGCCCCTTTTTAATTGGGTTGTTTGGTTTATTTTCTTGTAAATTTGTTCAAGTTCCTTATGGATGCTGGATATTAGACCTTTGTCGGATGCATAGTTTGCAAAGATTTTCTCCCATTCTGTAGGTTGTCTACTTGATCATTTCTTTTGCTGTGCAGAAGCTGTTTAGTTAAATTAGATCCCATTTGTCAATTTTTGCTTTTGTTCCAATTGCTTTGGTGTCTTCATCATGAAATCTCTGCCCATGCCTAAGTGTTGAATGGTATTGCCTAGGATTTTTATAGTTTTGAGTTTTACATTTAAGTCTTTAAGTTGATTTTTGTAGCTGGTATGAGGAAGGGGTCCAGTTACAATTTTCTGCATATGGCTAGCCAGTTATCCTAGAAATAAGAAATATTTTTCCCATTGCTTGTTTCTGTCAGGTGTGTCAAAGATAAGGTAGTTATAGGTGTGCAGTCTTATTTCTAGGTTCCCTATTCTGTTCCATTGGTCTGTGTGTCTGTTCTTGTACCATGCTGTTTTGGTTACTGTAGCCCTGTAGCACAGTTTGAATTTGGGTAGCATGATGCCTCCAGCTTTGTGCTTTTTGGCTAGGACTTCCTTGGCTATTTTGACTTGTTTTTGGTTCCTTATGAAATTTAAAAGTTTTTTCTTGTTCTGTGAAGAATGTCAATGATAGTTTTATGGGAATAGCATTAAATCTATAAATTGCTTTGGGTAATATGGCCATTTTCATGATATCAATTCTTCCTATCCCTGATCATGGAATGTTTTTTCATTTGTTTGTGTCATCTCTGATTTCTTTCAGCAGTGAAACCAACATAACTAATAAAGCAATTTATCAGATATTTCAGAGCCTCAAATAATAAGCATATATAAAATATTGTTTTTGTATCAATAGAAATCTCAAACTGAGTAGTGATATAATATCATATAATAGGTAATACATGGTACATATTTCTATTATTGTATTTGATCCTATATATACACGCCTCCAAAAATTTATATATATATATATATATATATATATAATACTGTATATATATATACAGTATTAGCCATTACTTCTGACTTTCTTAGTTGTCTGTGTATATCTGAGACAATGGGGTCTGGCAGGGGGAATGAGAGCATGTCTTGAGGTGGAAAGAACCTGTGAGATTTTTCTTTTCAATAGTTTGGAATTCTGTTTTTCAGCATGCATAGTCCCTTTATTCAAGAAGCTCAGTCTGAAAGATGAGAAGGTGAAAAAGTGAGCAAGCAAGCAACAGTTTGAACCAAGGGCACAGGAGTGCTGTCAATAAATTCTAACACTAGAAGTTGAAAAACACTTTGAAGAGAGAATACTTTACATCAGCTTTGAGAGTCAAGTCACATTTGCAAACTCACGAACAGTATTGGAGTTTTTGCAAAGATTAATCTTGGCAGGATGAATGGGGTAGAAGACCAAAGCATGAGGAAACTGGAGATTTTCATAGGATTGGTGTTGGAAGGATTAACTGTTCAGGCTGAGTAGAGAAGTTTCTGAAATTAAGGGGTAATTTAGAGGTAAGCTTCTCAATAGTGATGCCCTCAGGTATAATACTCCCTTATGTATTACCTTTAAATTATACCTCCCTGTTACTGAAGTATGCCCAAAACATTAAATTATGCACTTACAACACACATTCATTAAAATCTGCAGAAAAATACTTTTAAAAAGCAGGATACCTACACAAAGATTGTCGGGAGAGAAAGAACAACATAAAAGGAGACAGAGAAAATTATAGTAGATATTTTAAATAAATATGAGTACTGTTTAACTAGATTACCCAGGTATAATGTGTGCCAAAAAATATGTACTATATAAATAATTAGATTCATACATTTGGTTAAAACTTCATATATATTCTCAAAGATAAAATGTAAATCTAACATTAGTATTTAAAATCTTTAACTTTTATTAGAAATGGTTTAATCCTTTGAAAGCTCATCAAAAATATAGTTAATTATGAACTAATAAAAACAGTGAATTTTGTTTCTAAATAAAACATTATTATAGTTTCTGGGTGAGGATAATCAAATTATCATTGAAATGCATTAATATAATGTTGGCAGCTCAAGATTAGTCGTGATTTGCCAATGAGAAACTGCAATTCCTATTCTGAAAACCATTTGTAATAAAAGTTACTCTGTGGTTAAAGGGAATTATACAGATAATACTGAGAGCACTTTCTCAGAACAACAAGATATTTATCACAAGTACTTGTGAATCAATACTATATGATTTTGAACAGATTCATCCAGAATTTTAAAGAATTCTTTAAAAATTAAAGTTTAACTATAATGTTTCATGAAAAGAACATTCACTAATTAAATCAGTTAAACAAGATTATTTGAGTCATTAAATTCATGTAAGAAAATGGCATGTTTTCAAACTATAAAGTAACTTTTCAGATTGTTAGAAATAAATACCTTTTTTCGCACTCCTAGTGTCTATGAGAAAGAATTTTCCCAGCAGTATTTATGCCTTCTCTTTGTCCTTTCCCTCATATTATCTCTAAGGATGTAAATTAATTTGATGATTGGAGAACTTGGAAAGAGTAACACTTCAGCCCAAGCCAGCCCCAAGACTACCTCAACTGCTGTTGCCCCAGGCCTCAGCTCAGTAGAGGTGCCTGCTTTCATCCTGCACCTTCAGACTTGGCAATCCCGGCCCTTTAAGAAGCAGCCCCACGTGGCTGTCGTATTGTGCTATCTCCACAAACTAGCCATTTTAAGTAATAATAATGACATTTTGTTTGCCTTCTTTATTGTTTTATGTTATTTGTCAGTTTTCAGGCCATAAATAAAAGTGCTATTTATTGGCCACTGACTAAAACAGACCAAAACATACAGATAAGATGCTATTCACACAGAATTCTACTCTTCATTGAAAGAAGTGCTGGGAAACACTTGGCTAGGTATTAGTTTTCCTTATTACTGCATGTAGCTAACAATACAAAAATAATTTTTTCTAATATCTTGGATCAAAATTATTGTTCTTCTTGGAGCTGGAGCCAGGTGGGAGGAGCTTGACAGTCATTTCTATGTACTTCTATGATATAGGAAATTAAGAAAATGCTACTGTTGCACTTCACCATCTTTCTGAACTGTGGATACAATTTTGGAATATATGGCTAAAGTGAATGTCTGAACAAAGGTTGAATTCAAAGTGAATAATGGATCAAAAGCGGGTTTGAAACCAAATAACGGATTAAAGACAGGGCTTGTTTTCAAAAAAGTAATAGGAATCACATGACAGAGTGTGCTGTCGGATTATCTCTATGGTTTCAGAGGAACAATTGTCATTTGTTTCTTTCCTTCCCCTGAAAAATGGAAATTCAATTCTGTTTTTCCCAGTAACTGTAAAGATAATGTGTGTAGCTACAATTTTAAAAGTTCAAAATAAACTTTAAATACAGTTTATAGGGCATAAGCTCAAAAGGATAATTGGAGCAGAAGATGGGAGCTTAAAGACTTAGTACTATTTATTTCAGGTGTATACGTGTAAATCTTTATATGTATCCCTATATATGTGTATTTATATTAATACATATTATATATCTATATTATAATATAGATACTATATGTATTGATGATAATGCCAACAGAAAGAAACTGAACAAATTATTAATGTATTTTAAGTAGTTTATATTCAACATAAACAATATATTTATTGAAAACCATGTTTTACAGAAAAAAGAGAAATCAAATTTTTGTTATTTCTATTCTGCAACCCATAATCTTATATGAGGCAAAGGTCAGACACTGTAGATAGTTAAAGAAAAGGGGTCTGTTGGGGGGAAATAGGGGAGGGACAGTGGGGGGTGGGGAGTTGGGGAGAGATAGCATGGGGAGAAATGCCAGATATAGGTGAAGAGGAGGAAGGCAACAAATCGCACTGCCACGTGTGTACCTATGCAACAATATTTCATGTTCTTCACATGTACCTCAAAACCTAAAATGCAATAAAAAATAAAATAAAAAAAAGGCAATAGAAAAATATAGGTTATGAATAATATTATGGCTTAATGAGGGACATGAAAGAATATTACGCCAGATTATACTCAGTGCTTTATACATTTTCAGCAAAATATACTTGTATGAGCAAAATTAATGGGAGCTAAAACCAATAAACTCAATGTGGAGTCTATGTTCTCATCGTGCCATGTAGCCAGATGCAGCACCAGGAAGATATGGGCAATTTCTTTCTTGTAATCAAGCCAATCAAGAAAAAAAGACACATTACCAGAATTAACGTGCTGTATGACTTTGTGAATGCCCCTTCAAGCTGCCAGTCTTCTTGCCAGTACTACAGCAGTAGCATTAACCAACAGGAGTATGGACTTATTTCAAGCCCAGGTGTCGAGCAATTTGAAATGCATGAGTTCCTTGTTGTGAAACAATCATTCCCTCTGAGGCTCATATTGTCCTCATCATTCCATGAACTATGCACATGGTGAATATGCGTTTACTTGCCGTCCTACATGTAAATTTCTAAGAAGACGAAAATATTGCTCTCCCCTGCTCTCTGTTCAAATTCTTGCAGCCAGGATTAGGAAGGCAAGCTGCAGAAAAAGAGAAAGGCACAGAATTTGAGGACGGCCCTAAAAGATTCTTCAATTCTGGCATCACCAGTAAGCAACATTAATCTAACAGATGGCCTCAGACTTAAAACAGACAAGAATACAATTTAGCATTCATTAAGAAATACCACACAATAGAAATAAAGTAAAAACTGTAAAGCAGTAAACACACTGAGATTTCCTAGATTGTTATTGCTAGGAATTTTCACTCTTTCTTAGCCTATTGGCATTTTCAGCTATTTTTTTTCTGCCACAGAATAACCAAACATAATTATGAACAAAGCATTTAATATGTTTAACTTGGTTTTATTTGGAAACAAGGATTGTTAAAAAAAAAACCTGTTTTTTTTTTCCCATTTATTAGCAGATATCAATATCTTCTCCTCAGGAAGAATTAAAATGATAATTGAACAGATATAAATTCCCCTAATGATAGAGTCATAATTATTTTCTGATATTATATCAATGTACAAAACAGACATTAGAAGACTTAACTGAAATAATTGAGGTAATTGTAGCATTGTAATTAACCATGATATATTTGAAAAATATGAATTGACCATTCGCAATCTATTGGAAGATTATATTGAGAAAAATTATATAGCTGAAAATCACACTTTCTCTTTCAGTAATAGTTTAGGATTGGGGCAAGAGGGGAACAATTTATTTGACTGACTAGGATTAGTAATGTGACTAGGTTATTCTATAGAAATAGAGATTCTGGTTTCAACAGCCTAGGATCTAATATTGGTTCTACAACGCACTAGCTATATGGCTTTGAGATAGTAAATAAAACTCAGCACTTCACTTTTCTCATTTTTAAAATGAAAATAATAATTGTTCCTACTTTACAAGATAATTTACAAGATTATTATGACAATTAGACTTGTTAACACTATTAGAGTAACAAGGAGAATGTCTGGAATATTATAAATGATCAACAAAATTTGAATATTATAATTATATTGGTTTGTTCAATTTAATTACATATATCTCAATTGTTTTAAAAAATTTAAGTCTGTGCAGAAAATGTTTCCCAAAAATTAACATGGTGATTTATAATTTCATTTAGAAAGTTTATCTATACAAATATAAGAAAATTTTTTAAATAAAAAAATACGGCCTTTAAAAAATAATCTATCAGCAACACAAGGTCTCTGATATCATTCACTTAAGTATTTGTCTGAAAAACAAGTTGAAAAAATGCCTTATGACTCCCAGGAAAAAGACGTTTAAAAAATATGTTGAACACATTTCCTGCATACATGGATATATAAATAAAATATGCCCAAAGCTTTGTTGGATAGCTGTAATCTAAAAATTTGCCTATGAGATGAAACTCTGAAATGAATATTTTTATGGTTAAGGTATAAGCACTGTACCTTAATTATAGCAGCATGAATAGTGCTGGTCTCATGAATTTAGTAAACATTTTCCCAGGAATAGCATTCACAAATAGGGAAAAATAGATTCATGTTAAAAGATACATAGTCTTTATAAAATATGATGCTAACAAAATTTTCAATGTAAAATAAGGTTGCTTCTAAAACAAGGAACAATAAGCAACATATTTGCAAGCATAAAAAGAATTTTGAATTGCCTCTGCAGCTTTGTTTGCAATTACAATACAAGAGTCGTTCATCCCATTATAAAGAAGCTTGTGAGCTCTGTTAGCTCCTTATTGGTGTTTTGAGACAAAAAAAAATTGTTTATTGTATGTTAAGCCTGTTCAGACATATCTGAATTCCACAACCCCCCAACTCAAGCTGTGCATTGAATGTTCCAAACTGTAGAAGGAAATTGTTCTTACTTTCTAAGTACGTCATGGGTATTCCCATGAATTTTGTTCCTGACACTATGTGGAATTATAACCAAAAAAAGAAAAAAATGTTGATTCTCCACTACAGGTAATTTTTTCACTTTTTTTTGTGGGGTTTTTCTCTGTTACTCAGGTTGGATTCAAAGTCTTGGACTCACATGATCCTTCCACCTCAGCCTTCCAAGTAGCTGAAACTGCAGGAACTTGCCCTTGTGCCTGGTCTTTTGGGTAATAAAAGAATTTATTCAAAAGCATGCTTTAAAACAGGTTAAAGTGTTGAGTTTTATAAGGGTGGAGTATGAGTGTTTAGAAATCTGCGAGTTTTGTTTAAATTTATAGTTGAGTATTATCCATTCTCTTGTAACACAAACTCTGTGAGATAATGATAAATTTTTATTGGCATTTATTTAATGAGAGAAATGAATGTGTACACTAATCCCTGAGGTTCATGGCTATCACTTTCTACTAAACTACAGCCTTTTTAGTTAAGCAACTTCCTGAGTTTTTTTGTGCATTTCACTTTCTGGCAGAAGCTTTCATTTATGTTAGGGAAGTATGATAGACCTAAAAAGAAAGTTAACATTTTCCACTTGTCATTATCAAAATTCTTTTTTTTTTTTTTGAGACAAAGTTTCGCTCTTGTTGTCAAGGCTGGAGTACAATGGCACGATCTTGGCTCATCACAATCTCCGCCTCCTGGGTTCAAGTGATTCTCCTGCCTCAGCCTCCTGAGTAGCTGGGATCACAGGCATGCACCACCACACCTGGCTAATTTTGTATTTTTAGTAGAGACAGGTTTTCTCCAGTTGGTCAGGCAGGTTTCGAACTTCCGATCTCAGGTGATCCATGTGCTTCAGTTTCCCAAAGTGCTGGGATTATAAGCATGAGCCTCATGTGGGCCTGGGATTACATGTCCGGCCTCATAACTTTTAATAATAGGTCCTAAAGGTCATAAGAGGGACACTGAAGGGGCAAACAATGTCCCTATTCTTTGGGCCCCAAGATCTCTGTGGGTTTTGCTCCTCTCCATTCTTGACCTCACTTTTACCAGCCAGTGCTTGCTCCTCAGTTTTTCTGATTTGAGGGGGCATCTGTAATGTAGTGTCTTGTCTAGACTGGGTGAGAAGGAGGATAGAGCATGGATCACAATTCTTAGTGTACTCTAATTGCAGTTATTCTTTCCTCTTGCTCAATTTCTTCTTCAGGAGAAAACAGTTGCTTCCTAAGTAGCAGCACAGTGAATTCTCAAAAATAGCTGTCTGTTATGCAAGGATGTCTGGGAAAGAAATATAAGTAATCTAAAGTCATTACTGGTCAGTCAATCCAACAAGTAATTTTGTAAAAACTTAACAATGAAATAGGACTTTGATTTAAGAATCTAAAAATATACTTAATAAAATCCTGTCTTAATTATAACCCTGTGGTATACTTTTTCTTCTCTGAGTACCATAGTGGGAAAAAATGTACAGTTGAACATCACAGATACGAGTTAGGTTCCAAGCCATCACAATAAAGGAAATATCACAGTAAAGTAAGTCACAGGAATTGTTTGGTTTCCTGGTGTATATACACAATTTATGTTTATACTATATTATAGTATATTAAGTTTTCAATATCATTATATCTAAAAAAATGTGCATACCTTAATTTAAAAATATTGCTTTAAAATGCTGATTGCTGGGTGCAGTGGCTCATGCCTATAATCCCAACATTTGGGGAGGCCAAGGTGGGCAGACCACTTAAATCTAGGAGTTTGAGACCAGCCTGGACAAAATGGTGAAACCAGTCTCTACTAAAAATACAAAAATTAGCTGGATATACTGGCATATGCCTGGTCCCAGCTACTTGAAGGGCTGAGGCAGGAGCAGTGCTTGAACTTGGGAGGTGGAGGCTGCAGTTAGCCCAGGTAGTACTACTGCACTTACTCCAGCCTGGGCAGCAAAGTGAGACTCCATCTCAAAAAAAAAATTGCTAATGATCATCTGAACCTTCAGTGACTTGTAATTTCTTGCTAGTGAAGAGTCTTGCCTCAATGTTGGTGACTGCTGACTGATCAGGCTGATGGATGCTGAAGGTTCACATGGCTCTGGCGATTTCTTGAAATAAGGCAACAGTGACGTTTACTGCGTCAATTAACTCTTCCTTTCATGAACAATTTCTCTGCAGTGTTGTTTGATAGCATCTCACCCACAGTAGAACCTCTTTCAAAATTGGAATCAATCCTCTCAAACCATGCTGCTGCTTTATCAACTAAGTTTATGCAATATTCTAAATTCTTTGTTGTTATTTCGGCAGTACTCATATTATCTTCACCAGGTGTAGATTCCATCTCAGGAAACCATTTTCTTTGCTGGTCCATAAGAGGCAACTTCTCATCTATTCAAGTTATATGATAAGAAGGATGAGCTTCAGACTTCACTTCCAACTGTAGTTCTCTTTTTGTTTCTACCACATCTGTAGTTACTTCTTCCACTCAAGTCTTGAACCCCTCAAAGTCGTCCGTAGGTGTTAACTTTTTCCAATTCCCTGTTAATATTGATATTTTGACCTCCTGTCATGTATCACAATGTTCTTAATGGCATCTAGATCCTTTCCAAAATGTTTTCAATGTACTTTGCCTAGATCCATCATAGGAATCATTATCTATGGCAATTATAGCCTTACAAAATGTATTTCTTAAATAATAAGACATGAGGCGGGGTTTGGTGACTCACATCTGTAAGCCTAGCACTTTGAGAAGCTGAGGCAGGTGAACTGCCTGAGTTCAAGAGTTAGAGACCAGCCTGGACAACACAGTGAAACACCATCTCTGTCAAAATACAAAAAAACAATTAGCTGGGCATGGTGGCATGTGTCTGTAATCCCAGCTACTCAGGAGGCTGAGAGAGGAGAATTGCTGGCACTCGGGAGGTGGAGGTTGCAGATAAAGAGTTTAAGAATTTTAAACATTGATATTTCAGTAAAGTTGAAGAAGTTTTTAAGTAATTAGTTAAGGGTTTAGATTACAACTGTGTTTTCCAAGATATGGACTTAGCCACCTTTAATACACTAGTGTGTATACAATGGCTCAGCATTGTAATTGGATCATGAGGAAAATTTATTGGCATTCTTCTCCATTGATCTGAATCTCCAATTAAAATCTTAACTAGTATTTAACCTCAGCCATCTGATCAGTTAAACCAAATTTAAACCAAGATTGCACTACCGCACTCCAACCTGGGCAACAGAGTGAGACTCCACCTCAAAATAAAATAAATAAATAAAAATAATAAGACTTGAAATTTAACATTACTCCTTGATCTATGGGCTGCAGAATGGGTATTGCGTAAGAAGTCATGAAAACATCATTAATCTCCTCGTACATCTCCATCAGAGTTCTTGGGTTACCAGGGGCATTTTCTTTTTTTCTTTTTTTTTTGAGTCTTTTATTTTATTTATTTATTTTTATTGCATTTTAGGTTTTGGGGTACATGTGAAGAACATGTAAGATTGTTGCATAGGTACACACATGGCAGTGTGGTTGGCTGCCTTCTTCCCATCACTTATATCTGGCATTTCTTCCCATGTTATCCCTCCCCAACTCCCCACTCCCCACTGTCCCTCCTATTTCCACCCTACAGACCCCAGTGTATGCATTGCATTTTCAATGAGCAATAATATTGCAAATAATTTTTTTAACTAAGAAGTAGACCTTAAAAGTGGGTTTAAAATATTTAGTAAACCATGTTATAAGTAATGTGCTTTCATTCAGACTTTGTTGTTCCATTTTATAGAACACAGGAGAGTAGATTGGGAATCATTTTTAAGGGCCCTAGGATTTTGGAATGGTAAATGGACATTGCCTTTAACTGAAAGTCACCACGTGCATTAGCTCCTAACAGGAGAGTTAACCTGTTCTTGAAGCTCTGAGGTCAGATGTTGGCTTCTCCCCTATAGTTATGAAAGTCCTATATGGCATCTCCTTCCAATATAATGTTGCCATAACTCTAATACTTTGAAAATCTGTTGTCTAGTGTAATGACCTTCATTAATAATCTTAGCTAGATCTTCTGGATACTGTGCTGCAGCTTCTACATGATCACTTGTTGCTTCCCCTTGCACTTTTATGTTATGATGACTTCTTTTCTTAAATCTCATGAAACAATCTCTGCTGTTAATATCTTTAAACTTTGCTCTGGCAATTTCTTCACCCCTCCCAGCCTTCATAGAACTGAAGATAGTTAGATCACAGACTGTGGCTTAAGGAAATGTTTTGGCTGGTTTTATCTTTTATTATCCCACTAAATCTTTTTCCCATATCAGCAATAAGGCAATTTTGCCTTATTATTCTTGCATTCACTGGAGTTGTATTGTTAATTTCCTTGAAGGCATTTCTTTTGCTTTCACAAATTGGCTGCCTGTTTGGTACAAGGGCATTAGTTTTCATCCTGTCTCAGCTTTCAACATTGCCTTCCTCACTATGTTTATTCATTTCTAGTTTTTGATTTTAGTGAAATACAGATGACTGTTGCTTTCACTTCAAAACTTAGAGGCCATTGCAGAGTTATTAATTGCTCTAACTTCAATGCTGTTGTGTCTCAGGGAATGCAGACGCGTGAGGAGGAGAAAGTTGGGGCAATGACGAGTCAATGGAGCAGTCGAAACACAAACAACATTAACCAATTAAGTTCATCATCTTATATGGGCACAGTTCATGGCACCCCCCAAAATTACAATGATAACCTTAAAAAACAGGGATCACAGGTAAACAAAACATATAAAATAATAATGGAAAGGTTTGAAATATTGTGAGAAATGTCAAAATGTGACACAGAGATACAAAATGAGCATTTGCTGTTGGAAAAATTGTGCTAGTAGACTTGCTTGATGAAGACTTACGACAAAGCTTTACTTTTTAAAAAGCACACAATCTGTGCAGTATGATAAAGCAAAGTGCACAGAAATGAAATAGGCCTATAATATCAAAATTCTAACTGTGAAAAGTTGATAAAATTACCTATGTAAACTAAGAAACATGAGTCACAACATTATCTATTAAGAAATACTACAAAATCTCAAGTTTTCATAAAGAACTCAAGAAGGAAAAGTTATAAACAGCCTCATACAACTGCTGATTATTTAATTTCATCACATGTTCTACCCACCCCACCAGGTCATGTTGAAATACTTGTTTTTATGGGCATGAGAGCATCACTTTGTATTGCTTGGATCTTCTGCTTATTTGTTTGTTTTTTTACCCCTTGGTCAACTATATTTTTTAAATAACTCCGGTTATTTCAAAAGCAAGCAAAGCAAACAGTTGTATAACTGTATTCCACAGAAAAACTCTGAAAGTTTGTCTAGTGAATAAATTGTACTTGTTTGATAAAAAGGACTAGAAAACACCAAGAATATAATCTCTCACTGTCTCTCTCTCTCACACACACACACACACACACACACACACACACACACATTCTGTCTCCCTCTCTCTCACAAAATCTGGAGTAAAAATATAGCCATTATCAACATGAGAAAGTATACATTTTCTAAACTAAACTCTTTTACAACATTTATGATTTATAAAAATAATAAAATTACCAGAATACATGAATTTCAATTCAAATAATAATTAGAATATCGGACTTTTTAAATGTTTGAGATAATTATGTTTTTTTTTAAATGTCACACTTTGTTACTTTTCTGAAGTATAATATGAATAAAGAATGAAATATGAAATACTATAATTATTATATAGGGAAGAATTTTATTAACAATATAAATGTTTCTAAAAGTGATTTTTGTGACCCTGACAAAGAGTAACTCTATCTACAGTGATGCAAAACTAATTTATTTAGGCCATTGTGTTTTATTTTTAGTATAATTTTTATAATAATATATCTCCAATCTCATTATAATATAGCAATTTTATTTGGCCTCATGACAATAGATACATTTCTGCAAACGTGTGCACACACACACACACACACACCCCTATATATATTTTTAATATTAATACCTATAATTATAAAACTTTGCAATAGGATTCTCCAGAGTGACAGAGCCAAAAGGAAGTGTGTGTGTGTGTATGAGGGAATTTATAGAGAAAATTGGCTCACGTGATTGTAAAGGCAAAGGCCTTTGCAAAGCCAAATGCCAGCTAGAGAATGAGAAAAGACAGCAGTGTGACACCCAGAGAAGTATTGTGGCTCCCAGGGAAGCCAGTAGTGTGGCTCAATACAACTCTGAAAATCTAAAAACCAGAGAAGCCAAAAATGTAGTCCCCCAGGAGAGGAGGCTTCCGGTGCACCGGAGCACAGGTCCCAGAGTCCAAAGCCCAAAACGCCTGGAGTTTGATGTCTCTGGGCAGGAGAATAAATAGGGATATTGCTCTCGAACACTGTGTGAGAGATAAAGAGAAGGGAAAAAGAAAAGTAAGCAAGTTGAATGTTCCCCTTCTGCCTGCATTGTTCTAGCCTGCCACAGCCCTTTGGAGCTCTCAGTCCACTGATTCACATGGCAATCTCCTCTGGAAACACCCACACAAACACACTTAGAAAGAGTGCTTCACCAACCTCTCGGATCCCTCAATCCAGTCAACTTACCACTTAATATTAACCATCAAAACCTCAATGCAGATGTTATCATATTTTATAGGTCAGGGAACCAAGACATCATTGCTGTTAGGTATAGGTGGTTCTATCAAACTGATTTCAGAAATGACAAGGGAAATGAATTCAAAATGTAATTAGCTATTTTCAAATTATTTAATCATAGAAATTTTTAAAATTCACCTTATGGCAGCACATACCATTCCATTGCAATTCATGTTCCTCTTATTCTCACCGTGTAAGTTTTGTTAATTACACCCTAAGCCGATGACTGTGTTCACAATCTTTGGACAAATTTTAAACTAAATTGTATTTCTTAAACAATCCTAAGTGAATGTTTAAATGTGGTTTTGTGGTGCTATATTGTGATTGCAGTATACCTTATGGGATTCTGAGATGAAAAAAGGAAAATTTTAATGTAGGGGCCAAATGCTATTACCAAGGAAACAACTTCATGCTTCACACTGTTTTACAGTAAGAACATATTTTATAGATGATCCAGCAAACCATTGTTGACAACCATGCCTGGTATGTAATTCTACCATAATTAAAAAGTTTGAAACATGCCTGTCATTCAGTAATATCTAAGGAACTGTATTTTGTAATGAAAAAATATATAATTGGATAAAATTACTGCAATGTGGTTAATTTTGCTAAATACTGTAAGAAACATTCTTATGCCTAACCATTATGGATGTTACTAGATGAAAGTGCAGCTGAGGTATGAATCTGTCAGATCCTGTGATGTGTGAGCAAGGGACTGTTTAAATTTTTCTGAAGCTACAGGGTACAGAAAACTTAGAAAGAAAATGTTACTTACAAAAAAAGAAAGATGGAGCTGGGGCACTTTCTTCTTTCTGTTAAAATATTTATAAGCTCACAATACTCTACTGCTGATAAAAAAATTAAAAGGCAAGAAAATAAATATTTTAAAATACTTTTCATAGGAATAAAATTTTAAATCCACAATAGATTTCATTTCTGGTCAAAAGCAAAAATGTGACTAAAATATATGAAAACAGCCGACTATTCTCTCTATGTATATATACCTGTAAACTAAATTATTTATATGCTTATAATTCTAAATATTGAAATAAATTATTTAAAAATTACCATCAACTCGAATACTGAATTTCTTGAAATAAGGAAAACTTAATCAAGACTTAAAACAAAAATTCTTGACTGACAAATATTAATACAGGAAACAGAAATAAATATAAACATAAATCCACCCATAGCAAAACATATAACTAAAGCATAGCTTAAGGGTTTTTTTAAAAAAATTATCCTGAAAACATGAGACTAAATTTAAACTTAATCTCTAACCCAAAATAAATAAAATTGTGAAATCTTTGTTTCGCCCAAACTGTATTCCTCTTAGGATATGTTCTTAGGATATGTTTGTGTATGGGAGCTGACAAGGAAAACAAGCATTGATAAAGCAATTATTTTTCTCTTTGCTCCCAAAACACTGTAATTTTCTGGTTCTCATTTTACAACTAAGACCTCTCCTTGTAAAGCCACTTCACTGGTTTCTCCTTCTTCTAGGTGAGGCTCTTTGAGTTTTAAGTTACAGAAACTTGGCTAAAATTGGCTTGAGCAAAAGAGGAAACTTACAGGATTATGCAATTGTGATCAAAACATAACAAAATACCATTCAAATATCTCTCATGGTTGTTCCCTACAAGACAAAAAGAATATAACATGAAGAAAACATAAGCAAAGAAATAAACTTGTTAGTTAAAACAAATATTTTGGTAAAGTAACCTGATAAAGACTTTAAGAATTTTAAACACTGATACTTCAATAAAGTTGAAGGAAGTTATTAAGTAATTAGTTAAGGGTTTAGATTACAACTCTGTTTTTCCAAGATTTGGACTTAGCCACCTTTAACACACTAGTGTGTATATAGTGACTCAGCACTGTAATTGGATCATGAGGAAAATTTATTGGTATTCTTCTCCATTGATCTGAATCTCCAATTAAAATCTTAACCAGTATTTAACCTCAGCCATCTGACCAGTTAAACCAAATTTAATTGAGACACTAATTTCAATTCTGTTGATATAATATAATTTTTGTCTCAGTGGTGACAACTCTTTAGTTATAGGAACTTTTTAATTCTATTTGCAGCAATTAACATGAGTTCTACTCTCAACAGATTTTTAAGTGTACAGCATGCACTGTTGACTACAGGCTCAACATTGTACAATAGATCTCTGCCACTTAATCATCTTGCATAACTGAAATTGTATGCCTGTTAAATAGTAACTCCCAATTTTCCCCTTCCCCCACCCACTGGCAACTGCCATTCTACTTTATGCTGTAAGTGTTTGACTTTTTTATATACCTCATACGAGTAGACTTAAACACTATTTGTATTTCAGTGATTGGCTTATTTCAGTTATTATAATGTTAAGGTTTATCTATGCTGTTGCATATGGCAGGATTTACAAATTTTTAAGACATAATATTCCATTGTGTGTGTGTGTGTGTGTGTGTGTGTGTGTGTGCATGTATACACACATAATATTTTCTTTATTCATTTGATGAAGGACATTCATGTTGTCTCCACCTCTCTCCTATTATGAATTGTGTTGCAATGAACAAGAAAGGGCCAACATTTTTTAGGGATCCTGATTTCTGTCATAATTATAGCCACCACTGTTTTCTTTTGGTTATCATTTGCATGAAATATGTTTTTTCATCCCTTTAGTTTCTAGCTATATGTGACCTTAAATCTAAAATCTCTTGTTGACAGCATATAGTTAGATCTTGTTTTCTCAATTCATTCAGATACTCTACATTTTTCAATTGTGAGTTTAATTTATTTACATTTAAGGAAATTACTGATAGGAAAGGTCTTACTATTGCTATATTGTTTATTGCTTTCTGTCTTGTAATTCTTCTGTCCCTCTTTTCCTTTCCTGCTGTCCTCTGTTGTGTTTTAATGAATTTTCTTTTCTTTTTTTATTGAAGGGCTTTGATTTTTTTTGCGCGTGTGTGTCTTCGGCAGATACTTTCTTTCTGGTTGCCTTGGGGCTGATATACAACAATTTATAGTTATAATAGTCTAATTTAAGCAGATAATAACAACTAATCTCATAATAAAAACTCTACCTTGTTACTGTACCTCCTCACACGTTATGTTATCAATGTCACCATTTACCTTTCTTAACATTTTGTATTTATTAATACCTTTTACATATCTATTTTTAATATTTTTCTTTTAACTTTTACACAAGAAATAAAAGTAATTTAACCACAAGCATTACAGTGATACTGTATTCTGTATATGTCTATATATTTACCTTCACCAGAAAATTTTATACTCTCATATTGCTGTTTAGTGCTTTTTCATTTCAAGTTTAAAAACTCCCATTAGAATCTATCATAAGGCAGGTCAAGGAGTGATAAAGAGTCCTTCAGCTTTTCTTTGTCAATAGAAGTCTTTTTCTCACCTTCATTTCTTGGGGGACAGTTTTGACAGGTGTAGTATTCTTAATTGTTAGTTTTTTTTTCTTTCAACATTTTGAAGCTGACTCACATCTTGCCTGGAATAGTTCTGCTGAGAAATATGCTGTAAATCCCACGAGTGTTACACTGTACATAACAAGTTACTTTTTGCTTGCTGCTTTCAAATTTATGTTTTTGTACTTGACATTTGACAATTGGATTATAATGTATTTCTGTGTGTACATTTTTTGGGAGGAGACTTATCTTATTTGTATTCCTTGGGCTTTCTGAATCTGAATGTCCATTTCCTTCTCTAGGTTTGGAAAGTTTCATCTACCATTTTTTGAATAAGCTTTCTTCCCCCTTCCCTCTGTCTCCTTTTGTGTCAACAATTATTGGTCCACTCAATGCAGTCCCATATGTTCCTTAAGCTTTCTTCAGTCTTTCTTTTTTTTTTCTTTTTGATCTTATGAATCAATACATTCCAATGACCTGTCTTTGAGTTTGCTAATTGTTACTTTTGCTCAATCTGCTCTCCCTTTGGACCTCTACAATTAATTTTTTAGTTCAGTTATTTTATTCTTTAGCTCCAAGATTCCTGTTTGATAATTTTTCAGTAGTTTCTGTTTTTTTGTTGACAATCTCCTGTCCTCATTTGCCTGAGTGCCTTATTATAAACTCAAAAATGAGAAGACCAAACTACAAACGAATATACACATACAAACATGGATACATACATAGATACATACACACTTAGCACAATAACTCTGAAAGCAAATTTTCTCTGAATTTTCTAGATTTTAATCTTAGGATACTTTTTGATTCCTTTTGTAGTAGTAGTAGTAGTAGTAGTAGTAGTAGTAGTAGTAGTAGTATCAGTAGTAGTAGTAGTACTGTAGCAGTTATGAAGGTTATACATTTTTTCTAAAATATTTCTTCTAAGAATTTTGTTATTAATATTTTTATTTTTAAAAATTGCATAAACTTACATTGTTTATACCCCTCAGAGATGGCAGGAGGAAATTTTATACCAATTCAACTTAAAAGACACACTTCTTTATACCAAAGGACTAAAATAACTTACATGGCCATAGCCATTCTTAAAAAACTGGTTTTCAGACAATCTTGAGCATCACTTACATTGCACACTATAAAGTGCAATGGTTAGTCATTTTCCACTTTGGTTTCTTTTGGTGATGAACCAAACCAGATCACCAGGCAGTAATGAAGATTGGTGAGACTTGTAAAAGCCACATGCATTACGTAAAACAGACAAAATAAATTAAGTTTATGGAATTGTTAATGAAATTGAGCTATGTGTGGTTTCCCTGAAAGCAAAATATTTTAGGATCACATTTGCTTTGGTTTTCTATTCTTTCAGATGTGACCATTGTATATTTGGATATATCTTTGAATTTAAGTGATAGTTGAGAACATTATTTTATTTTGCTCTAATTATTTTCTGAAACATCTACATTCAAATTCGTATTGGATTATCCAGGCCTTAATAATTACTATTAGCTATGTTGCCTCTGATAATAAAATGAAGTAGCAAAGGATGAGAACTAGCATTTTACATATTTTAAGTGTAGGAAAATCTATATAAATATATATACATTAATTTAAATATATTTGAAATGTATATGTACATTTCCCTTTAAAAGAGAACTTTTTAACTTTGAAAACAAAATAGTTTTGCACAATTTCCACATTGTCTTCAAAATAATTTTTGAATAAATTTATTAATGCCCTGATTATAAATAATAACGTATTTTTTGAATGTACATACCATGTAGCAATTAATTCAGAAATCTTAAACCAAAGATATTAAACTAAAGTTGGAGTTCTATTTGAATTATCAGGCTTAAGAGACATATATTTGAATTATTAGGTTTAAGTAATACAGTCAAACAGAATTTGTGGAACTTATTTGGAAATTATTTATTTACAATTAAATCCACGTTCAAAAAGGTATTTGTGGGGATATTAGGGATATTCCTCTATATGCCCCATGTTAGATAATATTAAAGATGAATGATTAACTTTGTTGAGTATGACAATGATGTTGTCACACTTTAAAAAAATGTTTTTTTTTCCATAGCTAACCCTACCTATATTACTGGTCCTTTGCTCTCACTGCCATTTCTCTAGTTCGTACTTGATATGAATCACTCCACTTTTCCTCAGTATGCTCAGTGGAATTGAGTTGAAACCTTGAACATATATATATATATATATATATGTGCACACATTTAGCACAATAACTTCTAAAGCAATTTTTCTCTCAATTTGCTAGA
The DNA here is from genome assembly GCA_004027715.1 of Plecturocebus donacophilus. Classification (NCBI taxonomy): domain Eukaryota; kingdom Metazoa; phylum Chordata; class Mammalia; order Primates; family Pitheciidae; genus Plecturocebus; species Plecturocebus donacophilus. Next base: position 210,662 of record PVKP010000193.1, read on the forward strand.
TTTTACTCTCAAAATTATCTTTAGCTCCTTGCAGTAGTAACAGTAGTGATAGTAATAGTAGTAACATCATAGTCATCATGTAGTGGTTATGAAGGCTATAAATTTTCTCCACACTATCCATTGCATGATTATTGATACTGATATTTTTATTTTTAAAAAAATCACATAGGAGAAGCAAACCTATAACTAGAGTATAAAAAATTGGGTTATTATTAACCTGTGGTAGGTGAGTTACTAGTACTTCTTGGAATTTTGGGAAAAAATATTTGCCTATATCATGCATAAATCAGGCTGTAAAAACAACACTAAAATCAGTTATAAATAGGGTATAATATTTCCTTAAACATCCTATGTAAACACTGTATACCTTCCTCAGCCAGTACCTCTAAAATTCCCTTTCATTTTTAGGCTTTTTTTCTTAAGTATTTTAGCTCTACTTCTGTAATAGCGGGGCTCAGTGGGATATGCCCTACATACTGGCATAAATCTGAGTGCTCTTCTTTCTCCAGATAGTGATAGTTCTAAATGGGAAGCTCATTAGAAACATTCTTTGCATCTTCATTTCTTAGGGTGATAGCTAGCAATATACTCTTCCATATGCACAAAGAAGTCTTTCAGTATCCTCTGCTCCAGGGAAGCCTCTGTCTGCCAGGAGCAACTCTGCAACTGGACTCAGCAGCTGGCAAGGGGAACTCTTTGGCCACACATAGCAGCAGGCCTACTGGCTTCCTATGTAAGTATTTTTGTGTGCATCATCAACCAAAGCATTTATGAATTGCCAATTTGCTCAACATTGAGAGGCAGGCCAACTTGATCTTTGGCATATCACTCTCATCACAAACTCAATTCCATTCCTTGGCCAGACTACCACATAATTATTTCAAAATATATGCCTCATGTTAAAAAGCTTAAAATGATATTGCTTTAATGTAATACATATCTGTAACACTTGAGGCAAATGTTCACATTTAGGTATATGACCTAAATTTGCCATACAAACATTTATTTCTCAATTATAAAAATCATCATTAAGTTCATCCTTTCTTCCTTTTTTCAAAGTATAGTAAAAATACAGAATTTGCAGGAAATGATACAGAAGAGAAGAGGAGAAAGGAGTTATAAAGGAAAGTGGAGGAAAGAGTAAAAGAAAGATTGGGGAAGAGATAAGAGAAAAAAGCAGGGAAATATAAGGAGAAATTAGATAAAAGTGAGATTAGAGATAGGAGAAAAAAAAACAATGAGTAGAGTAGAGTGGTGCAGGAAAGAGAAAAAAAGATGTTTTGGGGTTGAAAGTTGTTCGCATTTTTGTCTTTCATCTGTTCTCCAACTCCATACTTAGGTGCTTATTTTGGGATCACCTTGAATGAAACGTCATTTACTTTTGTAAAAAAATGTATGCATTAATTCTCAAATTTTCATGCTGTTATTTCAGATTTTTACTTATTAAAATATTTACCTATAATAAAAACTGAATATGCATCTTAATCATGAATTACTTTATGTGTGATATATCAGAAATATCTGTGAGCTATTATTTAACAGAGAGCTTCAAAGGTTGCTTGGGTGGTATCCTAGCTTCAAATAAGAATGAGCTTGAGCAGAACATTTTCAAAACTCACATTACTGTGACTTATTTATTTTCTATTAAATAGTTTCAGTTTTTCACTACCCTACATAGGTAGCCATTTTCAAGAGGAATCCATTTATTTGTTATTTTTTGAAATAGGGTCTTGCTTTTTCCCCCCCGGCTGGAGCACGGTGGCATAATCATGGTCCACTGCAGCCTTAACCTACAGGCTCAAGTGATCCTTCAGCTTTAGCCTCTCAAGTAGCTGGGACCACAAGCATGTCCCACCACACCCAGCTAATATTTTATTCTTTGTATCAATGGGATCTCTCTGTGTTGCTCAGGTGGGTCACAAACTCAAACTCAAAAACTGACTTAAGCAATCCTCCAACCTTGGCCTTCCAAAGTGCTGGGATTATAGGTGTGCGCTGGCTTACATGATTTTTTAAAAGGAGGTTTTGTTTATACCAAAGAACTGACCTCTTGAATTACATCTTTTCTTTTCATTCTTAAGAAAAGTAACAATTTTCTTGTATGACTTTTTACCCGGAGATTAGTTTTATGTCTTGTGTGTGTTTACTTCAAGAATATATATGTTATGCTGGATAATATATACATTAAAATACCTATGCAGATGGGGATGTGCTCTTCTCAAAAATTTTCAAGTTAATGTTGTGTTTTGATAGCACTACAGTGTTACACATAATCAAGTATTTAGCATAGAAATATATAGTTTTTCCAATTTAAATGTATTGCTTATATTTTTCTCTGTGTAAACAAATGTTTGATTTAAGTGACTTCAGAAACTAAAAACATTTTCAGCAAATATTAACTTGCTTAGGTAACAGATCTCTGAATAACAATATGGGGTATCTTCAAAAAGTTTATGGGAAATGCATAATATGAAAGCTCTATACATGGATTTGATTTTTTTACACCAAAATAAACTTGTACTAACTTGCTATTACACATTTAAACAGGGTCTAGTCTGAATTAGTAAGAAGGATAAGACACCAATTTGAAAAGAGCCCCATCAGAGCAACACGAATTTTGCCAAAACTGAAACAAAAACATAGAGCAAATTTATGGTGATATCACTGATGCTTTACAAATAGTTTAGGAGAACAATGTTCCCTGCCAAAAGCAGCAGTTTACAAATGGATCACTAATTTTAAGGACTGATAAAATGTTGAAGATGAAGTCTATCCACATCAATTTTCAAACAAGACATGAATCTTATTAATGCTCTGGTTGAAGAGGACCAACAATTAGCAGCAGAATAATAGCCAACACCATAGACATCTTGACTGGATCAGCTTACATAATTCGGACTGAAAAATTAATGGTGAACAAATATTTCACTCCACGAATACCAAAACCATTATGTCCGGATCAGCTGCAGATAAGAGCAGCTCTTTCAATGGAAATTTTAAACAAGAGGGATGAAGACCCTGAAACATTTCTTTGAAGAATTACAACAGGAGATGAAACATGGCTTTACTAGTATGATCATAAAGACAAAGCACAATCAAACAGTGCCTACCAAGAGCTGGAAGTGGTCCAGTTAAAGCAAAAGTGGACCAGTCAAGAGCAAAGGTTATAGCAACAGGTTTTTTGGTGTACTGAACGCATTTTGCTTGTTGACTTTCTGGAGAGCCAAAGAATAATAACATCTGCTTAACATGAGATGTTTTGAGAAAATTAGCTAAAGCTTTAGCAGAAAAATGCCCAGTAAATCTTCATAAGAGAATCATTTTCCAAAATTCCTCTCATCAAACAAGGTCAATTTTACAATAGTTTTGATCGGAAATTATTAGGCCTTTCCCTTTGGTCCTTATTTGGCTCCTTCTGACTTCTTCGTGCTTCCTACTCTTAAAAAAATATTTAAAGGGCATTCATTAATCTTCAGTTAATAATGTAAAAAAGACTGCATTAACATGGTTAAATTCCCAGGGCCTATAATTACTTAGGAATGGATTAAATGACTGGTATATTCAGTTGATGACAAAAATGTCTTGGACTTGATGGCACTTATATTGAGAAATAACATCTTTTAAATCTTTCAATTTCATTTTTTTTATGAGCTTTCTAAAGCTTCTCATATGTTGTGCAGTGTTTCCCAAACTTATTTGAACATGTTAACATTCTTCAAGAAAGTTGAATAAGATAGCTTTTAAGATGAAATCTAATCTTTGCTATATAATTAGATGAGTAGAGAAATAGAAATCAAAAGTCATGAAAAGACATTAGAAATATGGGGTTAACTCATTTGTATGGTTTTACACATGAGAAATTCAACAGAAAGTTTATAAATTACAGGTATATGTCTGATATATGGCACATTTCGGTGATCTTAGTTCATAGCAACAGTGCTTTTTTTTTTAATGTCATTCTTTCTACCGACTGATAACTTTATCATACAGTCTCAATGTATAATTCCATATATGAATATCCAAAATCAAGCAATCAGACTACATACAGGCCTAATCCACCAGGTAAATCCATGCTGGTCATTTAATTTAATGAATGTGGCTCTCTGTAACTGAACCTATGTTGCAAGATAAACTAGTGCAAAATATATAGTGAAAATGAAAGAAAAGAAGGACAAAAGAAGACAAAAAGGCCAGGCATGGAGGCTCACACCTGTAATCCTAGCACTTTGGGAGACCAAGGAGGGCGGATTGCCTGAGGTTGGGAGTTCAAGACCAGTCTGGCCAACATGGTGAAACTATGTCTCTACTAAAAATAAAAAATAAAAAATTAGCCAGGTGTGGTGGTGTGTACCTTGTAATCCCAGCTACTTGGGAAACTGAGGCAGGGGAATTGCTTGAACCAGGGAATTGGAGGTTGCACTGAATCAAGATTGTGCCATTGCACTCCAACATGGGCAACAGAACAAGACTCCATCTCAAAAAAATAAATAAATAAAAAGAAGAGAGAAAAGCAGAAGAAAGGAAAGGAAAGTCTACAGAGAAAAAAAAATGAGCATCAATAACTTCTATTATGGTATAGATTTAGGATACATTTTCGTAATATAATGAACAGGAGAAGTTAGAGGAAAGAATGAAAAATAATAGCAACCATTTTAGGATATAGACATGAATTATTGGACATAGACAGCTAAAATGTGCCAGAGTGAGTCTCCTAGTTTCAGAAGATAGTCTATTTTGGCCCATTTTATAACAGCCACCCAAACTCAATTTCCTTTTGATAACTAAAATTGTTCACCTTTTCAAATCAATAACTTCCTTCTCTGCTTACAGTGTAATGGCATATAAAGCCCCAAATGACCAAAGACAGTCTTTGCTTCTAATTTACTGGAACAATAGATATGCTTCTTGGTGGAAGCATTCTTTCTTAAGACCTTCAAACCTGGCATGTGTATGATCATAGAGAGAAAAATGTAAATTCTTTAAGTGTCATAAATATAGAGAGAAGTATTCACCTCTATCCCTTGCTTCCCAGACCTCTGATCTCTGGCTATGAAAAATACAGCTCTACATGTTGGTTTTAACTTAAATATTATTCTGCATCTTGTAGAAGACCTTGTACCTTACAAGATGTTTTCCCCTCATTAACAACATAACTAGGCATTTAGTAGCCATGGCACCATTATTATATCGAACCAGATATTTTTATATAATGAAATGTATCCCAAGACCAGTGATTTTTGTGAATATGACCAATTGTTGTACTTTTTCCTCCATAAAATAAGATGTTTAGTCAGATTCAAAGTTACATTTTACCTGGCTTTTGAAGGTCCCTCTGAACTTTATTATGAGGTAAGATAATAAAAGTATACTTTTCTTAGAAATTGAAGGTGAACTGCTTTCAACTGTCTTTATTGATTGGAATTAAGAAAATCCTTTGTTATATAAGAGGCAGCAATCTGTATTTATTTGCCACTAAACAAACTGTTTTAATAAAAGTCCTCTCAAACAAGAGCCTGAGACAGGGGTTCAAGAACATGTAATTAATTAAGCCAGTGCTCTTTGGAGAAAAGAAGTAAGGCAAACAGGATAGAGTGGGGAAGTGAATCATGCAGGGATTTATCTCAGCTTGAGTTCTTCAGACTAATCCCTCTGGGAGCTCTGAATCATGATTTAAAACACAGAACTGCTTCCACTGTTGAAGGAGGGGGCAAAGCTTTTGTAACCTCATGATATGTTACCCTTAGGATGAAAAGGTAGGCATCCACTCCAGGATTAAAAAGTGACGTATGTTCCGCAGAGGACAGTTCTCTGGAGGAGAAGCAGTTGTGAACTTTTAGAGTCTAAACTTACAGAAACTTTGATACACAGGCCAGGTAAAGAGAATGTGTGTAGAGCACCAGTAGTACGTATTATAAACTTCCCGCCTAAAAACAGCAGCTGTGATTGTCATGGTTTGATCATGTTTATGATAATTCACAGGTATTTTCTAAGACCCATTTTATTTTGCATCAATCAAAAAGTAAATTAAATAAGAATTACCAGTGGTACATGTTTCAAGTCAATGATGATGGCTGTAATAACTGCCGTTTTTCCAATGATATGTTTTCTTTCTATTTTCCATTTTGGGGTTGATTTGGAATGAGTCCAGGAGTCCTTAAGTTTCACGATAAAATATATATATGCAAAGGGCCCATTTATCATATGATCACCATAGCTTTCTTTCTGACTAGTCAATCACCGTAGTGTTTTTCTGTTTCCCAGAGATTAGTATCTACTACTGTCTTTTTGTTCCCCAGAAATAGGTATCTACTCAGTATCTGATACCCTTACAAAATCTAAGAATTTCCTTTTACTCAGTGTACAGTTATCTTACAAAAAGTACCACAAGTTCTTCTGGGATTATTTGTTGAATAATTACATTGTATATTGGTTGCTGCATTTGATAGACTTCCTAAGCAGAGTTTAGCCTCCTCCTCAATCAAGGGAATTTGGGTCTGTGAACTAACTACATTTTAAGAATTGGATAGTAGTCTTTGAATGCTCATTATTGCAGCTCTATTCTGCAGGTCTACAGACTAAGATTATTTTCCTATAATACCTTAATAGGTTATCCAGATATTTCACTCCTAAGAATGTTGCTATCAAGTAACCATCACCAAAGAACCCTGGATGTGAAAACACTCTGATTGCCACTTGATGCATATAACTTACTGTGGCAATTGTTCCTACCTTGTCTCTGATGATTAGGTGCTGCTGACTAAGATCTCTCTCCCTCTGAGTTAATTATTGAAACTAAGAAACACAACACTATGGCAACATACCCTACCATCATCTCCAACTTATAGAGTGGAGTTGAGGTAGAATTATTAAAATGATGTTGGTGCTTCTTTCAACAGTGTACTTCTTAGCAACCTGGTGAAAAGAACAGACCTAGTCTTTATCAGTAGGTATGCATAGGCAATAGCTGAGAATATTGTTCTTAATAAGATCACAATTGCATGCCCAGAATGCCCTCCCTGCTCCAATGTGTACTTAATCTTTCATAGCCTACCAAGGATATTGTTGAGTCTCAATCTTATTAACTGTAGGATGCTTTAGAGTATAGGCTTCAATGGACCCAAAACACATGTTATTAGAGCCATTCTGTGGTCATCAAGCTAACACCATACCGGTCTAGTCCCCAGTGAATATAATCATATAGAAATAATTTACTAACGGAATGTCATCTTTAATCCTCTTCCATAGAGTTCATTACTGCATATGATCTCTTGACTGCTGCCATTCACATTGGCAAAATCTTGCTGTTAGTTTGCTGTATAAGCTGTCTCTTCTCAGAAAAGACTTTGCACTTCCCTCTGAGAAGTGCTGACCTTTACCTGTCATTATGGGCTTGGAAGTAATTAGGTGTGGCGGCTGTGGGACTTGTGAAGATTGCTGTCATTGAAATCATTATTTTTTCAAAGGAAGGTTATCTATCTCAAAAGAGTTGGGATGGTGGAGACAGTTTCCTCCACCAGCAAGGAAATTTTTGGAGTATGATGGGGTTTAGATTTTCCATGTGTCTGCCTGAAGTCCCCAGTTCATTGTTAGGATTTCTTTTACTCCCAAACAGTGCCTTCACATTGGCACAAAAGACTTAGTGAGTTGTGCATTTGACTGGAGTTGCAATTCTGCATACCATAAAACTGGGACTTAGTCCTCATCACCACTTCTATCTTCCTTATGGCTACATGAACATTACATGTAACTTAACTACAGCAGATGCTATCAGGGCACTGCCCAATTGCTCTCAGCACATCCCAGATATTATCTCCAACTCCAGTGGAAATTCTTTTGCCTGCCAATGCTTCTTAACTCAAGCATTGATTGGTCTCTGCCTTATGGTAGACTTCCAGGAAGGGAAAGTTGAAAGTGACAGGAACTTAAAACCCCCAAAGTGTTAAACTAATAAGTGATGGGAGTTTATAAATCAAATATGTCAGGTTTCTCTTCCCTCTGGTAAATAATTCTATGTAAGTTAAATGGTTAGTATTCTGTAAAGTTTCCCACAGAATCCCCAATAAATTTAGCCCTAGTTGTCCACAGAGTAACCTGCTTATTAACATATGTTTTATATACTTTATTTTATTATTTGTTTTATTTCTATATTCTCTCACTGCATTTTCTGGGATTACATACAAAACAAGAAATCTACTTCTGATGAAAGAGTAAACTACAAGTAAGTTTACTTAAACCCACATTCTTGTCTGAGTGTTCTTTTGGAGAAACCCAAAATTAAAAACCAAACCCAGTACCACAGGACTTTTATGCTTCTTAATTCATGCCATGAATTGAAATTTCAAGACACTGAACTTATCTTTTTCTTACTGTAATTTTACCACAGTCAAAATGTGTCTTACCATGCCACAGTCATTGTACTCATCATCTTTGTATTAGGGAACATAACCACAGTCTAGCTCGCCACCAGCACACTTTCCATTTCATAACTTTCATATCACATTTGGTTAATGCATGCACTGTCACTGTTTACCAGGAACTTCAGCATCTTACTTGCTATGGTTGGGATATGGGTTGGTGGGACTTGTTTGGTCCCAGCAAATTTCATGATGTAATTTGATCCCAGTGTTGGAGATGGGGCCTGGCAGGAGGTGTCTGGGTCATAGGGATGGATCCCTTGTGAGTGTCTTGGTGCCATCCTTACAGAAATCAGTGAGGTGTCACACTATTAGTTCCTGCAATAGTTCTCTCAGGAGATAGTTGTTAAAAAGAGCCTGGCATCTCCTCCTCTTGTCTTCATCTCATCATGCAATCTCTGCACACATCAGCTCCCTTCACCTTCAATCATAAGTAGAACCTTCCAGAGGCCCTCATCAGAAGCAGACATTAGCACGATGCTTCTTGTATATCCAGAATAATGAGGAGCCAAATAACCCTCTTTTCTTTATAAGTTACTTGGCCTCAGACATTCCTTTATAGCAATACAAACAGACAAAAACACTTCTATTCACACATCGGCAAGGGGGTCACTTGTGTTCATTAGATATGTGAGGAGCCATTCCCAGAAATCCATCTTGATTGTTACTGGGGGCCATTCCTTGTGTCACTTTCAGCAATAAATAATAGTCTCAACAAGAAAGAGAATTGTACTTAAAATATTTAACTGAAAAACAAATTTAGCAATGGGACCATTTATAGATGTGTGTCCCAATGTAAAGCAAACAACAATATATGATTAGAAGTTCAGGGACCAGCAACAGAAGGAAGCCATGTCCACCTACAAGCCTGATATTTTTTAGACAGGCACTTTAACCAACTAAGCCATGAAGACCCACACAGGCCTGATATTTTCTCACAGCCTGAGAACGGGAGCTGTTGACACTCTAGTTGTAGGAGAATGCAGGCACTGCCAGACTGCTGAGCTGAAGCAGATAAGGAGAAGAGAAAGAAATAGCTGACTATCTTCCATTCCCGCTTACTTCTTGCTTATGCCTCCTGTAGGCTGCAACCAACTGGATATGAAAGGCCAATGAAGTCAAAGTGACAAAACACTCAGTCTTTTATGAATCAAGACACAGAGCAAAGCAACAAAGGGGCAGAATGGATCTGATTGGGCAAATGGACAATAAATGGCATACGAATATTGGCTATTTTTGTTGTTTTTATTATTAATCTATCTTCAGTTTGTTTTCACATGAACTTGGACCACTGGTAAATGTAGTCATGGTCAATCTTTCAAACAAAAATAAAAGCAATTCTGTTGCACAGGTTGTAACAGTTTTTTGTTTTTGTTTTTTAAACTAGAACCAGACATTTGTCTTTATTTGAAATGTTTAAGGAGTTGGGTTCCAAGTCTTTATTCCTATATAAAAGTATTATATTTTTGATACATTAATAATATGTACATCTTAAATAAATGCAGTTATCAGTTAATACTTTAAAATGAATTATTCAATATTCAGTAGCGGATGAAAGTAGATGACAAAAATACTCCATATATCTGAAAAAGTAAGGGAAAGGAAAAAAAAAAGAGAAAGGAATACACACTGGTGAAAAAGAGCACAGGAATGTAATGAAAAACCTTGACAAAGTCCATCCTGGTTTATAGAAGAAGCAAGGGTTAAAACATTGCAAATTATTTTTTTAATTATCTAACTTTCATGGAACATTTAGTCTTAGAGTTATCTGACATCTTAGAGTTATCTGACAAATTGGATTTTCCAGTTGTTCAATATTTTTGATTAATTACATAATACTTAATGGGGAGGGCCATGGCTTTTCTTTAAGCAAGCAAATTTAACAGTCAGTACAATATGCAAAACCATTTGTATAATCCAACACTTGGTTTCTTCCGTAGTGAAGAAAGAGATTCAAATAGTCATAGATGGATAATTAAGACTGCAGAATGAATATTTTTTTATTTAAAGTTACCACTTTTAATGTGGACTGCAAATGTATCTGAATTTCTCTTATCCAGTTAGAAATGAATTTAGGAAACTACTTCATTTTTTTACAATCCCAAATTCTCATTACCAAATCACATGCGGAGATATATTGTTTAGATGTAATGACAAAGTGCTTTCTGCAGCTTTCATTAGTGGTCAGCAATGATTCTCACATGATTAGGTTGGGAAGTTACACTGAAGCATGGACCAATGAACCCCACAAGGTCCTCTCATTTTTGATATAGACAGCTGCTTGTCTTGCAAGTAAATTGTCTTGCATCCTGGGAAGATGACAACTGTTACATATTCTCACTTAAAACCAGAACCTTACAATATCATGATGCACACTAATCACTGTATCACTGTGAGACTTATTAAAAATGAATGAAAATAAAATGACTAGCTTTTCATCATAATATTCATAAGAATATCTCCCCTCTACAGAGTGGAGAAGTACTCTGCAGGCTCGGATCAGTGCCTTAAAGACTCCCTCAGTATGCATTGACACAGTGGACCATAGCAGCTCTGAAAGAGCCATCATAGTCTATCATGTCAATGGTCTGTGCACGAGGACTCCCTTAGTATGCATTGACACGATACACCATGATGGCTCCAGAACATATGATTATGATTTCAATGGAGGAACCATAATGGTTGCATTAAGATTTCAGTAAAATTTCAATGGAAGCATCTCATATACATCTTATGAGATCATAATGATTCAGATGGGTTTGTTATGGTCTTAGTAGAAGCTTAAAAAAGTGAGAAAGAGCGCGAGCCAGTAGGATTGAGTCCTTTCAAAGTCATACTTTTATTTCTCTGTTTAAAGCATTTTCTCATTTCCCACAAGCAACAAATAATAAGGGATGAATTTACTGACAGGCTTACAAAAGGAATGCAAATGGTAACAATAAAATAGGCATTTATTGAGCACTCAAGCTTGCCTGCTGTGCCAGGCACTGTGCTACATGCTTCACAGGTGCCATTTCATTTCGTACTCGAAACCACCCCTGAAGCTAATAGTATGATTATTTTTTCATGAGAAATAGGGGCTTAGAAAAAGTAAGTAACTTGCTGAAAGACCTACATGGTCAAATGCTCCAAGAAAATGAACATAACAACTTGACTAATCTTACTTTCATTTATACACATTTGAATTTCTGCATTAAGAATTCTTACAAATGATTGCCATACAATCTGAGATTATTAGTAAAGCATCTATTGTATATAACAAATATTTAAAGAATCATGAGTAACCTTTTCCCAAAGCCTTTCAATATTTTCTCATTTACTTCTCCTGACAATGTTCAGAGTAAGAGGTTAATCATACCTGATTGTCTTATAGTACCAATACAGAGATCTCTCTGGTGGGCCCAGTTTATTCAAACTGTTTTAATGAAGGTAAGCAGCTCAGGCCAGGAATAAATGGAGATGAATTTACAAATTTTGTTCCCTATATTCACAAACCCATTTTTTTCAAGTGAAATCTTAATGAACAAATAATAGCTGAGCCTCTCCTCCTAAGAAGTGGAAGAGGTGAATCTCAGCCTGTTTGCACCCACATCTAATTCACATATATGATTCTAAGATAACGCCTCAGAGTCAAATTATAAACACAGTGCCTTAAATAATTGTAATATTTCACGATCTGTGTTATTATTTAAAGTATGAGCTAAACCCACATAGATGTTGAGTTTGTTACAGTGGTAAATAGAAAAACTTGTACAGTCACATACATTCTCATTAACATATTAGAACTCTGGAAAAGATACAAAACCTTTAAACTGATCTCAAAAAGAAATTCTAGATGAGTGTTTTCTCTAGAAACCAGGCTTTTATAAGGTCAAAAAGTTGTATTCTTTCCAATGTGGGAGGGGTCATTTATAACAGGCTTTATTTTTTCAACTTTTATTTTAGATTCAAGTCTACTATCAATAGGCACCGAGGTTGGTTCCATCTCTTTGTCATGGCGAATAGTGCTGTAGTGAACATGCAGGTTCGTGAGTCTTTTTGGTAAAAACCATTTGTTTTCTTTTGATATGTACCTGGTCAAGTGGTAGTTCTGAGTTCTTTGAAAAATCTCCAAACTGCTTTCCACAGTGACTGAACTAATTTATGTTCCCACCAACAGCATATAAGCATTATTTTTCCTGTGCAGCCTCACCAGCATCTGCTGTTTTTTGACTTTTTAATGATAGCCCTTCCGACTGGTGTGAAATGGTATCTCACTGTGGTTTTGATTTGTATTTCTCTGACGATTAGCATTGTGGAACATTTTTTCATGTTTTTGGGCAATTTGCACATCTTCTCTTGAGAGGTGCATGTTCAAGACTTCTGCATATTTTTAATGGGATTGTTTGTTTATTGTTTGTTCTATTGTTTAAGGTCCTTTGGATATAAGACCTTTGTCAGATGCATAATTTGTGAATATTTTCTTCCATTCTGTAGGTCATCTGTTTACTCTTTAGTTTAATAGATCCCACTGGTCAATTTTTGCTTTTGTTGCAACTGCTTTTCAAGATCTAGTCATAAATTATTTCCCAAGACTGAGGTTCAGAATGCTGTTTCCTAGGTTTTCTTGCAGGATGCTTATGGTTTGAGTGGTTTGAGGTCTTACATTTAAATCTTTAATCTATATTAAGTTAATTTTTGTGTATGGTGAAAGGTAGGGGTCTGGTCTCATTCTTATGCTATGGCCAGCCAGCTATCCTGGCATCATTCATTGATTAGGGGATCCTTTCCCTATTGCTTATTTTTGTCAGCTTTATCAAAGATCAGATGGCTGTATGTGTGCAGTTTTATAACTGGGTTCTGTATTCTGTTCCATTGGTTAGTCTGTCTGGTTTTTTACCAGTGCCATGCTGCTTGGATTACTGTAGTCTTATAATAGAGTTTGAAGTCAGGTTATGTGATGCCTCTGGCTTTGTTCTCTTTCCTTATGATTGCTATGGACTCTTTTTTTGTTCCATATGAATTTTAGAATAGTTTTTTCTAGCTGTGTGAGGAATGATGTTGGTCGTTTGATAGAAATATCAATGAACTTGTATTTTGCTTTGGACAGGATGTTCAGAGTAACAATATTGATTCTTTCAATCCATGAGCATGGAATGCTTTTCCATTTGATTGTATAATATATGATTTCTTTTAGCAGTGTTCTGCAGTTCTCCTTGTAGAGATCTTTCATCTACTTGGTTAGATATATCCTTAGGTATTTTTTGTGTGTGTGTGGCTATTGTAAATGGGATTCTGTTTTTGATTTGTTGCTCAGCTTGAATGTTAATGGTGTATAGTAATGTTTCAGGATACAAAAATGATAATTTTTGTATCCTGAAACATTTCTGAAGTTATTTAACAGTTCCAGCAGTCTTTTGATGAAAACTTTAGGGTTTTCTAGATATAGAATCATGTCCTCAATGAAGAGACATAGTTTGAGTTCTTATTTTCCTATTTGGATGCATTTTAATTCTTTCTCTTGGCTGATTGCTTTGGCTACCAATTCCATTACTATGTTGAATAGGAGTGATGAAAGTAGGCATCTTTGTCTTGTTCCAGTTCTCAAGGAAAGTGCGACTAGTTTGACTAGTTTTTGCCTATTCAGTATAATGTTGGCTGTGGGTTTGTCATAGTTTGCTCTTACTATTTTCAGATATGTTCTATCATTACCTAGTTTGCTGAGGGCCTTTATTGTGAAGGGATATTGGATTTTATCAAAAACCTTTTCTGTTCCTGTTGAAATGATCATATGGTTTTTGTTTTTAATTCAGGTGAATCACATTAATTGATTTGTGTATGTCAAAATAAGCTTGTATCCCAGGGATGAAGCTTATTTGATCATAGTGAATTAACTTTTTGATGTATTATTGGACTCAGTTTGCTAGTATTTTGTTGAGGATTTTAATGTCTATGCTAATCAGGGATATTGGCCTGTAATTTTCTCTTTTCTAATTGTGTCTTTGCCAAGTTTTGGTATCAGGATAATGCTGGCTTCATAGGATGAGTTAGAAATGAGTCCTGTGCCTCAGTTTTTTTTTGAATAGTTTCAGTAGAATTGGTATCAGTTCTTCTGGTAGAATTTGGCTGTGAATCTATTTGGTCCAATGCCTTTTATTTTATCTTCTGGTTAATAAGCACTTATTATTATTATTATTATTACTGATTCAATTTCAGAACTTGAAATTAATCTGTTCATGGCTTCAATTTCTTCCTGATTCAATCTTGGGATGTTGTGTGTTTCCATATAACTCTGTGGTTTTGAGACATCTTCTGGGTATTGACTTATATTTTTATTCAACTGTATTTCAATAGTATGATTAGTATGATTTCAGTTTTTTTAATATATTGAGACTTGCTTTATGGCCAAGCATGCACTCAATATTAGCGTATCATCCTTCATGTGCTGATGAGAGACTTGTATATTCTGTGGTTGATGAGTGGTGTATTGTATAGCTGTCTATTAAGTCCAATTTGTCAAGTGTTGTGGCAAGTTTTTGTGTGTGTGGCTATTGTAAATGGGATTGTGTTTTTGATTTGTTGCTCAGCTTGAATGTTAATGGTGTATAGTAATGTTTCAGGATACAAAAATGATAATTTTTATATCCTGAAACATTTCTGAAGTTATTTAACAGTTCCAGCAGTCTTTAGATGAAAACTTTAGGGTTTTTTAGATATAGAATCATGTCCTCAGTGTTAATTTCAGAATTTTTTTGTAGTTTTCTGCCTCAGTGATCTGTCCAATGCTGACAGTGGGGTGTTGAAGTCCCATGCTATTATTGTGTTGTTGGCTATGGTTTTTCATATGTCTAGAAGTACTTGTTTTATGAATGTGGGTGTTCCAATATTGGGTGCCTATATATTTAGGATAGTTAAGTTTTCTTGTTGAATAGAACCCTTTATCATCATGTAATTCCCTTCTTTGTCCTTTTTTTACTGTTGCTCGTTTAAAATCTGTTTCATCTGATATAAAAATAGTGATCTTTCCTCTTCTTTTTTCTCCATTTGCATTATGACTCTTTCTCCAACCCATTAATTTGAGCCTATGAATGCTGTTGTATGGGAGAGTGGTCTTTCGAAGACAGTAGATAGAAGTATCTTATTTATCTAACTTGTCACTTTATCCCTTTTAAGTGGGGCATTTAGGTTATTTATATTCAAGATTAATATTGATATGTGAGATTTTGATCCCATTGTGAAGTTATTAGCTGGATTCTTTGTAGTTTCTATTATGTGGTTGCTTTATATCAGGGGTCCCCAACCCCTAAGCCATGGACTAATACTGGTCCATGGCCTGTTAGGAACTGAGCTGCACAACAGAAGGTGAGCTTCATCTGTATTTACATTAATCTGTATCTCCATTGCTTGCACTACTGCCTGAACTCCAATTCCTGTGAGATTGGCAGTGGCATTAGATTCTCACTGGAGCGCAAACCCTATTGTGAACTGCACATGCGTGGGGTCTAGGTGGTATGCTCTTTATGAAAATCTAATGTCTGATGATCTGTCACTGTCTCCCATTGTCCCCAGATGGGATCATCTACTTTCAGGAAAACATGCTCAGGGCTCCCACTGATTGTGCATTATAATGAGTTTGATAATTATTTCATTATATATTATAGTGTAATAATAATAGAAATAAGTGCACAATAAATGTAATACACTTGAATCATCCCAAAACCATCTACACACCCCAGTCCATAAAAAAATTGTCTTCCATAAAACCAGTCTCTGGTTTCAAAAAGGTTGGGAACCACTGCTTTATAGGATTTGTAGCTATGTATTTAAGTGTGTTTTGTGGTAATTCGTATTGCTCTTTCATTTCCATGTTTAGAACTTCCTTAAGCATCTCTTGTAATAATGGTCTGGTGCTAAAAGATTCCCTTAGCTCTCCCTTCCCTGGAAAATATTTTATTTCTCATTTGCTTATGAAGCTCATTTGGTGGGGTATGAAATTTAAAGAAAAAAATTAGCTGGGCATGGTGGCACACACCTGTAGTCCCAGCTACTTGGGAGGTTGAGGTGGAAGGTTAAATTGAACGCAGAAGACAAAGGTTGCAATGAGCCAAATCATGCCACAGCATTCCAGCCTGAGTAACAGAGCCAGACCCTGTCTCAAAAAAAGAAAGAAAGAAATTCCTTAAGTGAGTTTTCAAATGACAGATGCTCCAGTTGTTTTCTTTATGAGATGTTTATGTCTTCCTTTACTTCCTGGATTGCTATGGAAGTTTCTTTGTGTTGATTTTCAACCTTGTCTTGGATCTTATTATGCTTCCCTGTGGTCCATGCTTTGAATTCTGTATCTGTCATTTCTGAATTTCCATTTTGTTTAAAGACCATTGCTGGAGAGCTAGTGCAATTTTGTGGTGTCACTACATTCAGATTTGTCATGGTGTCAGAATTCTTATGTTAGTTCTTTCTTATCTTGAGATACTTGTGCTTCTAATTTTTATAACTATTTTTGTGCAGTTAGGAGTCTTTCTTTTTCTTTCATTTCCTATAATCTTATTTTTTTGTTTCTCTTGCTTTTCCTCCTACCTCATAGAGGTTGTGGCTGTAAAGTATTTTGGTTTTGCCTCTATAGCCCTCTGCACATCTTTAGGCAGGTTTATATTGGGCTGTGCAGTTTGACTCACAAGGCAGTAGATAGTGCTTACGGGTAAGAGCCAGCTGCAGCCAATGTAGCTGGATATATTCTAGATCCTTGTTTTAGGAGAATTTCTTTGTTGCTATAGACAAGGGACTGATCCATGGAGTGCACAGTGGTCTGAGCTCTTTGCTTAGCCCTGGGTTGGGGAGCGGGGCAAGGCCATAATGAATGGGGCCAGATTGGGCAGATCATCTCCACCTACAGTTTCCCTGATGGCAAACAAGCACCAGCACTGAGGGAGAATCCAGCAGATGGCCACCAATGCCCAAACGTGTGCCTAGGCATAGAGCTTAAAAACCCTATCGTCCTTAAATTCTCTGCATGGGAATATGGAGATGGCCTAAACTCCTAACCTAGAAGAGTGGTTACTCCGGAGACCTGGAGATGTACCTGGGGCTCAGAGAGGGTCCCTGCACCAAGAATCTCTGCACAGGAAGGTAAGGTGACTCAGGCTGTGGAACCAGGCAAGCAGGTTCTCTGAATGCCTGGAGATCTGTCTGGGTGTATAGCAGAAAGCACCCCTACAAGTCACACTAGAATTTCTACATAGGAAGGATGGGGTGGCTCAAGCTTCAGTTACAGGCGAGCTGGTGCTCCAAATGCCTGAAGATCTGCCTGGGTTCAAAGCAGAAAGGACCTCCCTGTACCAGCACAGGAAGTGGTGGAGGGAGTCAGGCGGCTGATCTAGTTGAGCAGGTGCTCTGAATGTGTGGAGATCTGCCTGAATATAGGGCAGAGAGAACACCACCGTACTATGATCTATGCTCAGGAAGGTTAGAGCAGCTTTGGACGCTGATCTAGGCAAGCAAATGCTCCAAATGTCTGGATTTCTGCCTGAGGTTAAAGCAGAGAGGGCCCTGCTGTACCACAATCTCAGAGGAGCAAACTCGGGCGCCCAATGGCACACACCAACTGGTTTCGGGTCAGCAAGCTGGCCTCTGGCTGTAAATCTTGCCACCAAGGAGAAAGTGTAGCTATAGCAGCTCTCCTTCCTTTCCAGGCTTGCAAGCAGGGAGTGCATGATTCCAGCGCCTACTGCTGAGGCACTTTCCACAGTTCTGGCTGTGGAGGCCTCTATCCCACTCCAGATCAGGTGCTCCAATCTCGGGCTGGAGACTAAAATGCCTGAGTAGCCACATTGTTGGATCACCAAAGAATGGTTGACGTTGAATGTACTCAGATTCAGTGTGGTGTCATGCTCAGTCCCAAGTCAGGGAAAAACTCTGCAGCTTTTCCCCTTGTTTACCCCACACAGTATCTCCAAGCCTCTTTTCAAATTAGCTCCAGGATTTGGGAGAAACAAAGTGCTCTCCCTTGAGTTGCTTGTGTCCACAGTGAAAAGGCGAGTCAAGAGGGAGGCTTTCTGCCTCTCTCATGCATTGGGTCTCCACTCACTTTTATCAGCCCTACATTGTCATGGGGGCTGTGTGATATTGCTCTACTCTCTGGGATTGGGGTGTCCTTCACAATTCTGGTGGCTTTCCATTTTCCTTGTTTTTTTTTTTTTTTTTTGAGACAGAGTGGCACTATCTTGGTTCACTGCAACCTCCTTTTGGGTTGGAATGATTCTCCTGCCTCAGTCCCCCATGTAGCTGGCACTACAGGCACTTCTCAGCATGCCTGGCTAATTTTTGTATTTTAGTAGAAACAGGGTTT
Organism: Plecturocebus donacophilus; assembly: GCA_004027715.1. Lineage (NCBI taxonomy): Eukaryota > Metazoa > Chordata > Mammalia > Primates > Pitheciidae > Plecturocebus > Plecturocebus donacophilus. Next base: position 229,400 of record PVKP010000193.1, read on the forward strand.
CACCATGTTGGCCAGGCTTCTGCCTCAGTTTCCCAAAGTGCTGGGATTATAGATGTGATCCACTGAACCGAGTCCTTCCATTTTCTTTCTTGAATTAAAACTTTCAGAGTTCATCTTTATGCACTATTTTGCAATTTCCAAGTGGCTGAAGCACACTAAAATCCTCTAATTCCCCATTCTATAAAAAAACTTTTTTCACAATAAGCTTTAACAAATGTTAAATATCATGATAGTACGTAGGTAAGTGGAATTTCAGTCAATACCTCATTTATTTGGATACTGACAAGGTTTTGGAACATCTTAGAATTGGAAGAATTACTTTTATTTGTCTTACATTGTTTTAGCAGAGACCTTAAACAAGCCAATGATCTATGTCATTTTACTGAACATGTCACATTATAACAGCAGATTAATTCACAGCTGACAATAAACACTAAGGGCAGCTGTAAGAAGCCTTCAGTACAATGTCCAAACAACCATATATGACATTACATATTAATATTGTGAAGCCTGGAAGTAACCCTTTTCATAGTAAAATGGTTCTTATAACCAGAAAACAAATCACATGGAAATGTCATAATGCTCCAGGAAAAAAACCCTGTAGATGATTATGAGTATATATTGAGGGTGACCAAACAAAAGAAAAATAATTTGTCATCTTTGTTGCTGACAGTTGACTCAGGTAGAATGAGGGCTTTTGAAAAATAAAATTAGAGTAGAAATATGGTGAATGTTTTTAAATTGTTTAGGCTATGAGCGGGTTCAGTCTAACTGGGAGATTCAAGCATGCAAATGAAATTCACATTTACCTGTAAGAGTATCACTAGAAGAAATATGTACCTATTTCATAATAAATGTTTCTTCTCTCATGCACCCTTAAGAAAGGAAAAGGACATTCAATTTCACTGAGAAAACAGCTGCAACCACAGTAGTGAGAGCACTGTGCCCTCAGTTATAATTTCTTCTCTAAGTTCACTGTGTGATTTGAGCCAGCCATTGCCATGTTTTGGTAATTCAACCAAAGACCTCAGATTCTGATCAGTAAGAAGAATGCAATTTGCTCCTTTTTACCCTTACAGGAATATTGTGATGTTTTGAGATATGATGTCTTTTAAGTGCTTGCTTAGAAAGCAAGTGATTTATAAACACTGATCTTACAGAAGAAAATGTAGGCTCTTGACAGTCACAAGAAAATGCAATGACAGATCTTGCTCTTTTCAAAATGCAAACCAGTATATTTCCTTTTAATCAGAAAATAAAAAAGCTTATTTTTCTTAAAGGAGCACACATTTAAAGAAGAAAAAGAGTTCAGAATAAAACTCTGAAAATTCTGAAAAGGCACCCTATCACCATCTGTAGCTGTGTTAAAGAATTTATTTGAGAAGTATATATTATTATACCATAGTGCAATTATTTCTTAATTTTTATACATCCGTAATTATATGTACATATATTCACATACAGACACACATAGGAATACACATATATACCTACATACAGGTTGACATCCCTAATCCGAAAATCCAAAATCTGAAAGTGTCCAAAATCTAAAATGTTTTGGGTGCTAACATGATGCCATAAGTGGAAAAATATATACATATTTAAAACAAATTTTGTTTCATTTACAAAATTATTAGAAATATTCTATACAATTATATTCAGGCTATATGCATAAGGTTCATATGAAACATAAATGAATTTTGTGTTTAGACTTGGGTCTCATCTCTAGCATATCTCATGTATATGCAAATATTCTGAAATTTGAAAATAATCCAAAATCCAAAACACTTCTGGTCCTAAGCATTTGGATAAGGGGTACTCAACCTGTACATAATAGATGGATAGATGACAGATAGCTAGCTAGATAAATAGATCAACAGTAGATGATTGACATGCACATATATATACATGTATGTATATATTTAATATAATCCTGAATATGGTTAGATGTGGAGGATGCACTTATGTTTTATGCTGTTTTGATTTAAACAACTTCAGAATTCCCTCCATTTTGATAGGTAGACAACTTTTTTTTTTGTAAATTATCTTTCTAGCTAAGCATTTACATGTCTCAGCAGCATAGAAAATATAACCATATAAAACCCAATTTCCTGCAAGATAATGCATATTACTTTTTCTTTTAAATTTATAGAGGGATTCATGTTTAATTATTTTACTTAGGACATGTTATAAAGCAGCAGTTTCCCACAGATAGAATACAAGACAATACTTTCCATGAAGGTTTAGGGGAGAGTCTTTTTTCTGCCAGCTTCTATAGTTTTAAGTGGATAGTCAAACACTCTAGTCCCAGAGAGATCCTCTTTTCTCTTAATTATTTTAAAAATCTGAACATTTGCTGTATTTTTGTTATTTAAACCCAGAGACCACAGTATTTCAAAGTCTTATTAAGTGAGTTTGGTACTAGAATCAGACTGTTGTCTAATGCAGGAAAGACTGCATTTATGCTAAAATAGAAAATTTTAGTTAGTATTATTCAGTCTAGGATGCCAATTAGGAAAGATGGCAGTAATTCTGATCTGTCTTCTTCTCATATGATCTTCACCCCTTCCCAAACTCATTTTTTATTGCAGGTAATTGAAGAGTCCAGGCCTTGTGTGTCTTTAATTGTATTTTCTAATTATTGAAATATGTTAGGAAAAGGTACAAACTATATCGATATTCCCCAACCTTAATAGTTTGAAAGTTCCCTGAGTTTGTTTACTGAAGTACTTAAAACATTCCCAAGAAACCTGGAAAAATCAAGACATTGCACAGTACTCCCATTTGAGTCTCAAAACTCTGATGCACAGTGATAGCTTGCCCAAACCTGACACAGCTTCCTTCTGCTACGAAAGTAAGGGATGGGGGATTCTTTGGCAGCAGCTGAAAAGGCAGATTCCCCAAAGGTTGAGACAAGTAGAGGAACAGTTTTATCTTCTCTGTCCCTGGAGGAGTAGGATGCTCCCAAGGGTAAAGGGGCAAGTGAAGCTGAGAAAACATATATTTACATAGAAGTTCTAAGAATTTCAGGGCACTTAACACATTATCAAGTTAATGCTGGAAGGCAAACTGAATTGCCCACATTCTTGCTTTCAGTTAGGTCATAGGAGGAAGTGAGGTACCGTAGAATCTGCAATTAACTTTCTCAGAACTCTGGGGTATCATTGAGCCCATTGCAGCAGCAATTTGCTAAATGGTACTCTAGTGATCAGAAAGAGTGAGTGCAGTACCCCATGTGCTAACTTATTCCCAGGAAGTCATTAGCACACTGGAAGAATCCAGCTGATTAGAGCCCATTTATCCCTCAATGTACTAGACATGGCAGAGCACATACAGTCAGTTTTATGGCTTCAAAATCCAAGTTAGACAAAACAGCAGAGACATAGAAGTTGGAAACCAGATGCCAGAGACAATAAGGAAAGTATGGTTTAAAGATGTTTGTGATAAGCCATGTTCTTTCCAGTGTATTAGGCATTAGAAAGCTGTAATGTGGAGTTATATATCTAAAGTTTCCTGATGCTTGAGAAATTTAACTAGAAGTCTAGCAAATACACATAACTCAATGCCAAAAAAGAGCAAGCTTTATAACATTAGTCCTCCTTACTCCTGATACTTACAGTTCAATAGAGCTTTCAAAACTCTGAAATAATCTCATATAATGTATTTGTCAAACATTTAAGAGGGATTAATGATACCACCAATGTTCAAAAACCACAGAAGTAATATTTACAAATTTACTTCCCTGTTCTATTTGCTTGTTTTTGTATTTAAGTTAATATTGTAGAATTCTGAGTATTGTTTATTTATGGCAAACATATTATGTAAAAATAGGTTTGAAAAGTCTTTTTTAAAAAAACTAATATAAGGAAACATGATATGAGATAACCACTCCTACACCATGTGTGGCTCCATAAAGAGTCCTTGAAGAATATGTACTGCAAATATTATTCCATTTATCATGTTATATACAGTGCTCATAAAAACTGGAAAATATGTATTTTCAGGGGAACATTAAACTTTTTTTATGCTTGCTGCTTCAGAATTAGCTATAACCTTGAAGAAAGGCATTTATTTAAATTAGACAACGTTATAGCAAAGGAAACGCTACAGAGTGTGCAGTTGTGATAGGAGGGTCATTTAATATAACTGCTCACAAAGTTTTTTTCTGAAAAGCTTAAAAGCAACTCACATGGTTCTAATTAAAAAAAAAGTTCCTCTTCTGGACAGTATAAAACATTTATTCTAGAAAAGCATTTTTGTCTGAACTACTCTAGCGAATGACACCAACACCAAAATGAGATCTAGAGTCATGTTATATTCAGTAAAAGAAAATGAAGAATTTCAATTTCAAGCAGGAAGCTAGTGATACTGCTATCAGTCAATAGGGAAGTTTTCCTTTTATCTCTCAGTTTGTAATACAACATCACTGTTACTGCAGTTGAATGCTCAAATGAGCTGTAAAACTTAGTTACATGAAGACAGTGTTTTCTATACTGTAGTCAAAGTGAGGGAAGTATGAAAATAGAGAAGTAAAGAAAATGGGAGACAAATGAATTAAATAATGGCTACATTTAGTGAAATAGCCTTAGTGTAGTTTCTGTCTCATGATTTGAATGTCAGGACCAATCTTTGGGGAGGTGGGTGGGCATATTCTATGTTCTGAGATTTGGGAACAGATGAACTATGCTTGCAGTCCTGTTGACACAGGGGCAGAGGTTGGGATTTCAGAATGGATAATGATGAGCCTTCTTGAAGGCATATAATACCGAAATACATTCTGGATAGCATCTATAGAATAATTTTATATAATGTTTCCCCGAAAACTCATAATATCAAAACTATGTTTAGGGCAGCCACAATCATAAGGCAAAAGAATAAGATATATATTGCTATCTCATTTTTACTAAATATAGAGAGTCTTCTATGTTTGAGGTATTTCCTGATTTATAGTGTACCAAACTCAAAATTAGTAAGACACACATTTTAAGGAATTCACAGTGCTGCAGACTAAAAATTCAACTACATAGCTAAAGAATCACAATACAAGGCAGAAGTAGCAGCAAAATCTAAAGTTAGAAAATGTTCTGTATGTGGCTTAAAGGGATTAAGATAAAAACATGGTAACCACACCTGACTTAGTGGGAAGGGCATGCATGGAGTTTGGAGGCAGAAGGATCTAAGCGAAATTGTGTTTTTTTCTAGAAATAATGATTAGTGATTGAGAAAGATGATGATGATAATGATAATGATGAAATAAACCAATTAGGATCAGTTACTATCATGTTGGAATAAAAACAAAAACAGAAGAACCTTATAAATTCAGTGTTCAGTTGCATGGGTTATCCAGTTGCACACTTGTCAGGGAAAAATCCCAACCTCACAGAGGATGACAAGGAGTAAACCTGCCACAACTCTCTAGGTGACAAAGTAGACAATGCAATGAGGAAAATTTATTACTTACAGTTAAGCAAACAGTGTGAGTATCGGCATGGCAATGCCAGTTCCTCTTGCCCTCCAGTCCCACAGGGTGACATCATGGGCCCAGATGGAGGTTATACATCTACTGGACTGTACCATAGTCAAGGAATCTATGGTCCCATGTCTGACACCTTTTATGGCAAGCAGCAAACAAGTCATTCCCTCTCCCCTGGGAAGCAAACCCTTGTCACGTTGGTGTGCTTTAGTCACTTTTACCTAAGCAGTTGCTTATATGACTAGCTACTGAAGCTGCCTGGTATCTGGAGATGACAACCCTTGTCATGTGGAACACTGAACATGAAGTTTAGGGATGCTCAGCGCCCATGTTGGACTGCCTCTCTCAACACTTGTGTTAGACTGGTGTGGGTCATTTTTTATAAAAATGTTTTGAAGACATAAAAAGTAAAATAAAATTCAAGATTTGATGTTTATTTAAACATGACTGTGAGAGGAGAGAGACAAGAAATATAATAAATAAGAAGAAAAAGCAGGTGGCAGTATAGGAATAAGAATGGGATGTAAGTAGGTAAATGGTAAAAAGGAAACAAAAAGGACAGATTCTTGCAGAGTTTCTCAACCTAGGCGCACTGACATTTTGAATGTAGGCACAATGACATTTTGGTCCAGGTAATTCTTACTTTAGAGGGCTTTCCAGTGCACTTTAGGATGTTTGACACTACCTACTGGTAGCTCCCCTCTCCCAGTTATGACAACTACAAATGTGCCCGGATGTTGTCAAATGTTCTCAGGAGGAAAACACTGTCCCTGGTTGAGTGCCACTGGATTATACACAAAAACAAAGCAAAACCAAACAACAAAATAGAAAGCCAGAAAGAAAACACAACAAAACAAAAGAAAATGAATAAAAACAGATTTTAAAACAAAATCGCCAGTTCTTTATTTATGCCAGGCACTGGGCTAAACCCATTAAATACATTATTTCACTTAATATAGGACTACTCTGATAGACGTGCTATTATTATTATTGCTGTTTTAACTCTGAGAAAATAGAAACTCTTACAGTTTAAATAATTTACACAGATGGCATGTCTAACTGATGCAGTTTCCTAACACTTCGCAAATCCAACTAGGAGATAACACAGTTCACTAACTGCTAGTTGCAGAATTGGGACAGCAAAGCTATCTGATGCCAAAGTATCTGTGCCTCACTAGCTTATGAAAAAGAACTGAAATCACTAAATGTGAGACAGGAATCTTTCCCACTCACCGTCAGAAAAGACACATTTAAAAAAGGGGGTTTTCTAAGAAACATGCCAAAGCAATTACCTCCTTAGTTTTTCTAAAGTGCTTATCATTATGAAAAGATAAAATTCTGCAAACTAAAACAAAAGCTAGAGATACATTTCTCTTTGTCTGTATTATTTTGAAGCCCAATAGGGAAATGATAACACAGTTAAGACTAATCAAAGAACACTACACAGAATTGTTTTTGTAGTGTATCTTTTTCAAAAGTGTAGATTTTCCCAAACATTCCCACACTTCAGAGAAAAATGGGAAAAAAAAAGGATTACTAAACTTTCTACGGACACATTCGCTAAAAATAACATGCAAGTAAATAATTGGGCTCTCAACCATTGTGATAAAGCTGGATCCACCTTTCAGTTGAGAGTATATTCCTTTGCAGAGATCATTGCATGGTACATTCTGAAAGGAACTAACAAATTGGAGAAACTCACAGAGTTGAGCTTTGTTGTTTAGTAATAAAACAAGCCCAAATTTATTTTTTAGCCACTCTGATCAATGTCAGGCTTATCCACAACATATAAGCAGGGCTGATCTAAGTATCTCTTCATTACATTGCCAGATTCTGAGATCTAAGCAGAATGATCTGAAAGAAGGTGTTACTCTTGGTAGTTTTGTAATGCTGCAGACATATAAATATATCCTCAACCCAAAAGTGTCAGGAAAGTCTTAAAGACCAAGGATATATCAGGAATTGTGCTAGTTAGGAGTTTACACTCACAATTTGTGGTAGCCTGTGTATGTTTAAATAATTTATTTCATAACAATCTTATAGGAAAAACACATAATTATGTGGAATTACATTTTTAAATGCTATTCTGTGTCCACAATGGATAGAAAAATGGCCCAAACTTCACTTGTGAATCAAAACATAATTATTGCCATATTTAACACATACTTGTTTAAATATTCAGATATTAATGGAGCATTTTGCCACATACAAAGTGGAGAATATATTGTGTCCCTCATCAGAAATTTTATAAATAGCAAGAGGAGACAAGAGAGATACAAGCAATTATAATACAGTGTTTAAGAAAATGAGCATTATCAGAGAAATACAGATACATACTATGGAACCATGAGGGGAAAAATTAAGTATTCTCTTAGAGAACAACATGGAGATTTGGGGAGTATGAACAAGAAGCGACTTGGAGAGACTGGCGGGGGGTGAAGCCAGGCAGATAGCAAGATCAGATTGTCTAGCTTTGTAGACTCATATGAAGATCGGGTTTTACTACGAGTGAAAATATACCCTTTGGAAGGTTTAAGAGAAATAGTGAAATCAACTAATTTAACTTTTATCACAATCAATGGCAGCTATGTTAAGAACAAACTAAATGAAGAGACAAAGGTCTAAGCAGGGAATTTTGTTGGGAGGCTAGTATATTAATACAGGAGGGAGGTAAAAGTGTCTTGAACCATAATGCAAGAGATCATAGAAGGAAAAGTCAAGTGTTAAAAGAAACCCAATACTGCTATGAAATTTGGAAAATAGACTGTGGTCAGGCTGAAAACTCAAATGTGGTCTAAGGTGTTTGCATTTTTTTCTGTAATCAGTTGAGAATCTCTGAGTGTCGTTTTAATTTAAAAGACTTTTAATGACAAATTTCGAAAATATATTTATAAAACATGTATCAATAGAACAATATAATAATAAATACTATAAAGAAGTAGTTAAAAGTTAATTCAGGTTAATTCAGGCAGAAATACACAGAAACACACAAAATATCTTTCAAAAATACATTTATAAAAAATATATATCAATAAAATAGAACAATATAATAATAAATAGCATAAAATAAAAACCGATTAAAAACTAATTCAGGTAGATATACACAAAAGCTCTTATATCAAATTAAAATGCTCCTTCCCAGAAGGGAAACAACAAAGCAAAGAGACAACCTACAGAATGGGAAAAAATATTTACAAGCCATACATCTCATCTAGGGTCAATATCCAAATTATATAAGAACCAACACCTCAAAATAAAAAAAGCCATAAACCCAATTAAAAAATGGGCAAGAGCCTGAATAGGCATTTCTCAAAAATAAGATAAAAATGGCCAATAAATATATGAAAAAAATGCTGAACATCACTACTCATTAAAGAAATGCATATTACAACCACAATGAGATAGCACGTCACACTTCCCAGAATGACTGTTTTCAAGAACACAAACAACCATATGTGTTGGCAAGAGGGTAGAGAAAGGGAACCTTTACAGATTGTTGGTATGAATGTAAGTTATTCTGTGTAATGTAATGTGAATACATGTGTATACCACACAAGGAAAATGTGGTATATATACACAGTGAAATACTATTCAGCCTTTAAAAAGAAGAAAATTCTGTCATTTGTGACAACATGGATGGAATTGGAGAACACTGTGCTGAGATAAACCAGTTAAGAAAAGACAAATAACACACGTTATCACTTATATGTGGAATCTAAAACAATGAAACTCATAGAAGCACAGAGTAGAATGTTTATTACCAGAAGCTGGGGACTGAAGGGGATAGAGAGTTACTGGTCAAAGAGCATGAAGTTATAAGTAAATGGGAGGAAATAATGATAACTATGTAAGGTTTTGTATATGTTAATCAGCTTAATTTAATTATTCCACACTGTACACCTATATCATAATATCACTTTGTACCCTATAAATAATACAATTATAATCTGTTAATAAATAATTTTCAGAAACCAAATATGTTAAAAAAAAAAACTGAAACGAATCCTTAGCAAATACTAGGAAAACATGTGTTTTTCTAGAACACTAAATCAAGAAAAAAAGAAAATTACAGAATTAAAATGGCAAAGTGATACATAAGAAATAAGTAACACCATGGAATATTATGCAGCCATCAAAAACGATGAGTCTGTATCCTTTGTAGGGACATGGATGAACCTGGAAACCATCATTCTCAGCAAACTGACACAAGAACACAAAATCAAACACCGCATGTTCTCACTCCTAGGCAGGTGTTGAACAATGAGAACACATGGACACAGGGAGGGGAGCACTACACACTGGGGTCTGTTGGGGGGAGATAGGGGAGGGACAGTGGGGGGTGGGGAGTTGGGGGGAGATAGCATGGGGAGAAATGCCAGATATAGGTGAAGGGGAGGAAGGCAGCAAATCACACTGCTACGTGTGTACCTATGCAACAATATTGCATGTTCTTCACATGTACCCCAAAACCTAAAATGCAATAAAAAAATAAAAAATTAAAAATAAAAACAAAAACAACAACAACAACAACAAAGAAATAAGTAACAATATAAAAGACAATAGCTACTAAAGATTATTATGACAATTTTATGTTAATAAATATGAACCACTTAATGTCATGTGTAGATCAACAAATAAAGGATTTCTAGAAAAATGAGCTGTAATCAGAACTGTACTTCACCCTGGTGAATGCCATTAACAGAAGTAGAGAAATCAAAACGAATAAAGTGAATGGAAAATACAGTAAGCTTAGTTTTAGCTGCATTGAATAATGCATAACAGGAAAGTGAAACGGGGTAAAAAAGGTAAAAGATGGATTTAGAGGAACTATTCGTCCTGGATGTATATATAATTTTTTTAGACAGAGTCTTGGTCTGTTGCCCAGGCTGGAGTGCAGTGGCGTGATCTCTGCTCACAGCAATCTCTGCCTCCCAGGTTCACGCAATTCTCCTGCCTCAACTTCCCCAGTAGCTAGGACTACACATACACATCACCACGCCTGGCTAATTTTTGTCTTTTTTAGATGTGGGGTTTCACCATATTGATCAGGCTGGTCTTGAACTCCTGACCTTAGATAAGCCACCTGCTTGGGCCTCCTAAAGTGCTGGGATTATGGGTGTGAGCCACCATGTCCAGCCATCCTGGATGTATTTTAGGTTGATAACCATGTTGGTCATTGGTCACAGAAGTAAACTAAAGGAGACAGGTAACAGTATGGCTGGGCTATCTCAGCCCAGCTGAGTATAGAATGTATCAAATGTCAAAGCTGTTGCCTTTGCAATTGCCTGTGTTTATGATGAAGGAAGAGATATATTCTTTCATGAACCAACCTGAGAGCCCATGGCTTTTCTAGTCTAGGTTTGCAAGAGATAGCATGGCATAAAATGTAGGGCTGATGTCAAAGTCAGAGTGTTCCTTCACTACTGCATTTACTTAGTCATGAAATTCTAAGTTTTCTGGGATCTAGGTCATCACGTGACATTTTACGGGATTCTTGTTAAAATATTGCCTTAAAAAATGCAATTAGGAAAATAAAACAAACCAATGAAGACCATCATAAATACAAATATTAATATTTTCATTGTAATATATAGCTTTTCTTCCTATGTATTTTAAATGTTATTAAAATATATTGTTGTTACCAGTAACAGTTTCAGTTTAGCAACTAATACATTACATGTAATATTTGAGTGATCATTCCAAACCACCTGACAATCTAGTGATTTCAGGAATTTCCTATAGCTATTTTTTAACCTTTTAGTTTGCAGTATTATTTTAAAATCTCCTTTAATAAAGATGTTCATGTCTTTCCTAAAATTAGAAGAATAAATGGGACTATATGATGATAAAAAAGTTGTCAGGGATATAGAAGATTAACCTTTACTCTTGGTTTAATTTTGATTGATTTTCTCTTTGACTGTTTTCCATCTAAAATTTAAAAAGTTAATGTTTTTCCTAGGAAATTGAAAGTAATCTTATTAAGATGTCATGTGCTTAGACCACATTAGTTACATAAAAATATATAGGATAATTTTCTTGAATTTACAGTAATGTTATTTTTAGTAATGATTGAATTAACATTTGCATTTCATGGTATAAAAATTGTTTTGTTCGCTGTACAATACTCAGTGTCATTCTCTTTTTGTCAAAAAGTAAATTAAATAGCTCAGAGAAGCTTTGTGCAGAAGTGTTTGCTCCTTTATTATGTTCTAGAGGGTTGGGAATACAGATATAGCCTTTCTTTGCAGAAGGCAGTATAATAACTCTGACAAGAATATAAGCAGAGCTGTTAGCAAAAGCTAAATGCAAATAACATGGCTAAAATCCTAGCTAGCGAATAACTACCACAAGTGTGATCCATTATGACCATGAGTTTAAGGTTTTATTTGCATTACTTCTAATCAAAGAGGGGTATTTGATAAAGTTTTAAATTTTAAATAAACTCTCTTTCATTTGTCTTCTTCACTATTTAAAAATGGACAAGAACCAGCTTTCTTTCAGTTCTTAAACCCTGCTTAATGATTTATCAATGGTTTAACAAAGGGAAGCTTTATTTTAATTCAGTAAGACTCTAGTATCTCTTACCATTACACCTAAAAATACCTATAACAAATTAACTGAAACAAATCCACCTTAGTCTATTTATTTTCTCTATAGTCACAGGGATTACATATAATGTAAGGCAAAGTTTTGGAAGCTCTGATGTCTGAGGTTTTGAGTAAATGACTTTTTCCCCAATTATTTCACCTACTTAATCTTCATTTTTATTTGCAGATATAGAACTAGCCTACCAGGTTGGCATATAATATTCTTATTATTGGACCTAGGACTTTTATAAAAAGTGATTTGTTGTTTGCTTTTAATAAAATAAATGGTCAAATATTTATAATATTTAGCCTAGAATTTATTCATCCAATGTAAAAATAAAGTTTTTCTCATATTATCTTTAAGACTTATTTGATCTTATCCCTAAATAACAACTCTTGAAAATTTATTTAGGCCCTATCCATGTCAAACATTATTTTGGGAAATAATCTATGGGAACATTTCATGACCTATTTTTTCATGTCGCAAAACCTCATACTTCATATTTTGTCAAGGACAAGTCAGTGGAAGAAGGGAGAAAATATATGCTGAAGAATGCAACAAATTAAGTATTAATTAAATTAAGACCTGTTTCCCCAACTGGATTATCATATGTTCAAATCACTTGAAAAGATCTTGAATTTAATTCTCATCATACACAGAAGCCAATCAAATACCAAAGACAACTAAAAGTTGTCCAACATATAGAAACAGTTATAAAAATTTTTAAATAGAAAACAAACAAAATAATGAATGTTTTAAATAAGTTAAATTTCACGACCTTTACTAACTCTAGTCTTTTGTTTGAAAACATTTTGAAGAAACTTAGAATTTTAGGAGTCTCTTCAAAACAGCAAATGTTTTCCCAAGGACTTCCACATATCTCCAATACTTAAGGAAAATATCTATAGTACAATAGTTTAGTTGAGAACTCTTCTCTGGTATAAGAGTTGATATTTTGAGTGTAAGAACCACTTATAGGTATTGATTGAATGAGTGTGTATGGGTGTATGTATGTATGTGTGTCTGTGTATAAGTAAAGGGAATTGGGAAAACAAAGGATAATTGAAGGAACAATTGACTAGGCAACTATTATGTGCTAAGAATTCACAACATTCTAGGAAAAAAGAATTATTATTGCCATTTTAACTTTTAAAACACAGAGGTGTTTTAAACATTCTTTTTTTCCTTCTTTTTTTTTTTTCTCTGTTCTTTTCTTGTTCATTTGTGCTTGCTTTGTTATTAGCATTAATTGTGGTTCTGGGCAGGACTCGTTTGAACCTGCTTGTCCGTTTTATGAGGATTAGCTTAGATAAAATTGAAAATATAATTCAAATAGCCACTTTCTCAGCTGGGCTCCGAGCCCCACAGCTAACTCCATGGACTGTGGAGTCTCGTTGTTATTTTGGGTGCCGAGGAAGACAAGTCACATGAGATTCAAGCTGTCAGCCACATGTACAGGGCGGGGATGCCAGTGTCAACCCACATGTTAACTGTCAATGAAACTTTGAAAAGTTCTTATATTTTCTTTTTTTTTAGAGAGAAAGAAAGAGAAAGAGAGAGGGGAAGTTTTTTTTTAAGAGAAAGAAAGAAGTAGAATAAAAGAGAAAAAAGAAAGGAAAAGAAAGAGGGAGAGAACGAGAATCTTGCTCTATTGCTCAGGATTTCATTTAAATCTGTGAAATGCTTATGCAATTACTAAAAAGTGATTTATTTCCTATTATGTGATCACTTTTAGAATAGGTATGATATAATATTGAAAAAAATATATGTTTTGTGGATATGGGGTGGTAGGTTCTGTAAATATTTATTAAATTTGCTTGCTCCAGGTCTGAGTTCAAATCTGGTTTTTGTTTTGTTTGGTTTTATTTTTGCTCTCCATTAGTTTGGTAGATCTACCTCCATCCCTTTATGTTAAGTCTTTGTGTGTCCTTGCCTATAAGAAAGGTCTGAATACAGGGTACCGATGGGTTTTAACTTTTTATTCAGTTTGTCTAACTGTATGTTTTGATTGGGGCATTTAATCCCTTTAAGTTTAGGCTTAATATTGATATATGTGAATTTAATACTGTTATTTAAGGCAAACTAGCTGTTTGCCTGTTAGTTGATGTAAATTCTTTGTTGTTGTAATATTATTTACTTTTTGATAAGTTTTTAGGATAACTGATGGTGGTTGTTCGTTTCTGTATATAGCGCTTCTTTCAGAAGTTGTTGCAAAACAGGCCTGGTGGTAATGAAGTCTCTGAGTTCTTGCTTGTTTGCAAAAAATTTTATTTTTCCTTGGCTTGTAAAACTTAGTTTGGCTGGATATGTGATTCTGGGTTGAAAGTTTTTTTCTTTAAGGATGTTAAATACTACCCCCCACTCTCTTCTGGCTTGTAGAGTTTCTACTGAGAGATCTGCTGTGAGTCTGATAGGCTTCCCTTTATGGGTAACCTGGCCTTTCTCTCTGGCTGCCCTTAGTATTTTCTCCTTTATTTCAATCCGAGTAAATCTGACAATTATGTGTCTTGGGGTTGGTCTTCTTGAGGAATATCTTTGTGGGGTTCTCTGT